>OU343221.1:312854647-312994007 GCA_910596185.1 Chrysanthemum makinoi
CTAATTCTGGTAGTAACCTAATAAGTGGTTATCACGTAGTCTTCAATAAACAGGTTACGTCGTAAATGATCTGATGATTCTGGCGTAAGTATCGGTGGCGTGGATCCTCATTTGACCTAATGTGGTTCACGTCGTAACGCTGGGAAAATTCGCCGTAACCTCTTGATAATTGGTATGATACGGGTCACGCATGATAGTTACGATTGTAATGTGAAGAGAAGATTTGCATGTAACTTCTTCAAAAATAGGCATACTGTGATAAATCTTTAGTAATGTTTCCATTTCCGCATCTCTTTAGCTCTAATGCTCGTAATTTACCTGAAAGTGGAAAATAGTGGAAAACAAGCGTAAATCCATATAAATGATATAAATAACGAGCATTATCGGGGGGAAATTGACACTAAATAATCAGGACTATTTGATGTTATCAAGCCCAATTCAAGGGGCTCATTTCATTGGGAGGTTGGCTAGGAGCTATGATTTGATGACCGATGCGGCTTTGGCTCGGGTGTCCTGTGGTAGGGAAACTAGCTTGATTGGATTGAGTAAGCTAGTTGAGTTCGAGATTTGCACCGGGACATGTATGAAGTGATTGAGCTAGCTAGGACAGCCAGGAAAGGATTCGGGGAAGGTAGTGGTCTTTGGTGGTGGCAGAAGAGGATGTCGAGGAGCAGGTGCCTAGGGGACGAAGAAGGACACACGTGAATGTGGGGGAAAGGTTATGGATCATCGATGAGAGGATCGAAGAATGGCTACCCACTTCAACGAGGAAAATGATAGCCTCGGGGTGGGTTTATATGGTCTAAGTAACCAATTTGAGGGTTTTGCATGTACCATGGATCAAGTCAGGCTGACTCAGTGGGACTTCTTTAACTGGAGTGCAGATCGGACTAGCCAAATGCTCCAGGGCATGCACTTGAGCCACCCTAGATGGCAGGGACCGGAGTATGAGTACCAACCCGACATCCCCAACATTGGCGTCCACGGAGGAGTGGCATTCATGCAGGCTGAGCCCACTCCTGGTAGCACTACAAGCACACCGTTCGATCCCACCCAATTTCACTCCATGGATCATGATCTTTACAGGGACGATTGATTCCCCTATTTGTTGGAACAATTTGAAACAATTTGATACTTATGTATGTAATAACTGAATTATTAGGATATTTGTATGCTTAATTATCAATTGTACCCATAGGGTACAAAATTTTCCATGTATTACGTGGTTTTGATTACGTGATGCAGTGCAGTACGTAACCTTATGGTTGATTCGCCGTAACCTCTAACTAGCGATAGGAAAATTTTGAGGCAACACAATAGTTAAAGCGTAGTCCCAGAAAGCGATACGCATTAGCCACCTTGACACACCTTCAACCTTTAGTGAGACATCGCATGAAGCATTTGAGAGGGGAGTTTATTCCTTTCTTGGTTATTTTTCATTTCTATTTTATTTTTCCTTTTTCTTATTCATGTGACTTTGTACACTTCAAGTGGAGGGATAGGAATAGAAATGAAGTGTATGATTACTTAGCTTACTTGCCCTAATTTTCTAGTTGGTTTCAAAATTTTAAGCTCATTTGAAAATTTTTGTCATATTTTTAACCAATCTAGAATTTTATAAAGCAGAGCACACCATAACCCT
Source organism: Chrysanthemum makinoi (assembly GCA_910596185.1). NCBI lineage: Eukaryota > Viridiplantae > Streptophyta > Magnoliopsida > Asterales > Asteraceae > Chrysanthemum > Chrysanthemum makinoi. The sequence continues at coordinate 312,856,290 of OU343221.1, forward strand.
TATTGCCATTGGTGAGATTTAGCCTTTCCGTTTTCCCAATTTTACCCAAATCTACCAAATATTGAGTGTGCCGATAGTATTGTAAACTTTAGAACTTGGCTTTTGCATCACTTCGAGACCATAGACGAGTAGTGTATCAAGTTAGCTTGGTGCATTTGGAAAAGGCGATTTAAAAAAAAAGTAAATGTTTGAGGATTAAACCCAAATAGCCCATATGTGTTCACTTGGGTGCGTTTATCGATTAGTCACATTTGCTTTTCGACTTCCGTGTTAACCCTTTTTGTTGCACTCACCTTTAGTGCAAGATACCTCTAATTTCACCCCTTTTGAGCCTATCCTTTCATTTTCTAACCCTTATTTTCGTTACACCCGTACACCTTAGCCTACCGTGTAGTCTTACCTTTTTATCTTGAAATCATTTAGCCTAGTTCGAGTTGAAATAAAGTTTCAAGAGGCGTACCTAATCATCTACATCTTCTGAAGATCGTCAAAGCCCCCATTATCTCCTTAACTCAGTTCAAGTGGGGATGCACAATATATATATATATATATATATATATATATATATAGTGTAGCGTTCAATGCAGAACCAAAATTTTGTACAGAACTTTACAGAACCACTTCAAATGAATCTGGATCATTGGATGAGTTTGATCAATGATTCAATGGTTATTAATGCACAATGGCATTTTAGTAAATAATTCAAATTACACAATATATACTACTTTATAATGCATTTATGCCTTCTAAAATTAGAAGGCTTAAAAATTCAGACTTTTTTACTTGCTTATTATGGAAAGAGTTTTTCTAGCTAAAAATTAAGATAAGGAGCTCCAATCATGAGATGACATGTGTCACTTCTTAACAAACTCAAGCCTAACTTCTAACAAACTCAAACCTAACTCTAACCACTAAAATTAAGATAAAGAGCTCCAATTATAAAATGACATGTGTCATTTCTCAACTAAAAATTCATCTTTATTTTTTAAAATATCTTTATCTACTTATTTTTTTTTATAATCTAATTTCACTATATTTTCTAAAATTTTATGCTCTTTAATTCAACATCCATTTTTATATTTTTATGAGTTTTTAGTTTTTATATTTTTAATGGGTTTATTTTATTTTAATTCAAATTTTACAACTTTAACCTTTATTTCATTTATTTCAATCAATATAATCTTGATTAGTCAAAATCATATACTTTTGGAGTAGTATTTGTGTGAGATGAGGTATTTATTTCTATATGGGAATAATGATGTAATTGGGAAAGCTACGGGGAAAGTTCTGGTAACCCAAACAAACACTTACAACTAACACATATACATTAAGTGTTGTGAAGCGAATTAAGCTAAGCGGGTAAGCAAACACATATAACTAAACTTATACGCCATACATTAGCTTGGTGCAGAAGCTAGTACTTAAAAATAGGCTTAAGGGTAATTTAGGCATTCTAAAATTAACATTTTGAAAACCGTCTCTCTCCATAAATCACTTGATACACTTTTATTTTTTTATCTCTCCTAATCAAACACATCTCACCACCAGACATTTTCAATCGAATCCCCCATCTCACACTTTCATTCTCTAGTTCAATTGTTCTGCCAGAAAGAAAAAAATAAACATCACCAATCTTTTTGGATCGTCATCTCAATACGAGATCTACAAGTTAGTTAGTGGTTTAATTCAATTTTTTCTAAGTGTATAGATGACAATCGATTTTTATTTTGTATTGCTTCTTTGATTATTTGCTTTGAAATTGTTTAGTCATCAAAACCGTTTTTTGTTTATTACAATGTTTTACTTTTTAAATCAACTTTGATTTGATGAGAAGGGATCTAAAATGGTGGTCAATAATATAAACGTATGTTCAAGATTAATGATTACCAGTAATATAGATATATTATTTGTCAAGCACATAAATGGTATAATAAATTAACAATGGTCAAAACTCAAAAACATAGGTTAAAGAGAATAATGATTTTTGTGCAATGCGTGAAGATAAGCGTGTACCGTTGGGTTTTCGGGTTAGACCGATTAGATTTTAATAACCAAACCAAGCGAGAACTAGTTTTAACTTTGATTTATAATCGTAAATCAGTCCAGATAACCCAAAACCAAATGACCGAGATCATTATGGATTGGGGCGGGTTTCCGTGTTAAACCAATTAGTGAACACTCCTAGTTTCGTAGTTTGGTGTTTTGGTATTGTCAACTATTTCGTATTTGAATGTTGTGGTTACGTGATTTTGTATTTCTAAGAAAACATATATGCACCAATTCTTATTTTTTGAATAACGCATTAATTTGCTTCTCTATTGCTAAGATAACATATATGCACCGGTCTAGTTTCTGAACATAATGAAAGATTACAAAGAAGGGAAGTTTTTTTGGCAGAAAAAAATATTACAATGACGGATAGTACTCGAGTTGCATCAAATTCTCTTGACATAAAATTAAGAGATGATCTTGAGCGTTTGAAGAAGATCGGGTTTGTTTTATTTCATTCATTTGTCTGAAAAATTTTCGCTTATGGTTTACTTGAATGTGTCTTGTTGGAATGGTTGCATAATTGGTCTAAGTAGCCTTTTAAGGTGGCAAAATGTACAGGTTAGGTCGATTCAACAAAGGGTCACTTGTTATTACAATTTTATTTGAATTTGTTGTTATAGTCATGTGGGCTAATAATTGTATTTGACTTAGTTGTTATAGTCATGTGGGCTGATGCAATGCAATGTTTTATTCATTATATGTTTTGGTTTTTATGGTTAAGAATACTTGGGATATAAAATGAATTGGGAAAATGTGAACATATTTGCAATACACTTTTATCTGTTAATAAAAATGAATTGCGTATTTGTTAATAAAAATAAAAATGTGCACAAGTTTTTTTTGTTAGGAATACATAGGAAATAAAAATGAATTACGTATGTGTTATGCTAGTTGTTTGTGTGTTTATATTTTTTTTCCATTATCTGATAGAAACAAAGATTGTGCATATGTGTTATGATATAGTTGTTATGTTTTATAATTAAGTTAACATAGCATAATTAACTATAACTAGTTCTATTTATGTTTATGACTTTCTTTTGCATCAAGTTCTTTTTTTAGTTTTCGTTTTTGTTTAATGATAGTTGGACCAAATACTTAATTTTTAGTTTTTGTTTCGAAACAGTTATTGTGTTTTTGGTGCTCTAGAATACGCCTTTGATTGAAGCTTATGTGGCCACCGAAAACGTACATGTTTTTTGAAGGCGTGCACCTATAATGAATTTGATGAGAAAACGCAGCAGCGTGCACATATGTTATTGGAATGCGTGCACATATGTTTAAAAGAATTGGACGAGAAAGTAAAGAGTGCACACATGTTTTTAAACAACGTGTACATTTATATTTAACAAGATACTTGTACATGAATTGTATTTTATTTAATATTAAACTTTGTGTATACTATATGTGTTCTTGTTTTGTTATAAATTGTTAGAGGTTACATGTGTATTTTTATGTTTTTGGTCATAAATTTCAATAATCAAATAATGTACACTTGCAAGATATATGCAATTACCATTTTAAGCAAATAAGTTTGACGTCTAAATGCAAGAAACATATGTAAATTTACTATACTTAAAAAAAACACCTATGCACTTTATTTATTTAAAACTTAAAAGACATATCTGTTGAAGAAAACAACTTATATGCACTTGAGATTTTTTTTGAAAACATGCATCTTTGTAAAAAAAATCTTAAAAATTTAATGGTTAAAAAAACGTTTTTAATCAAAAAAAATTCAAAAATAAAATAAATATAAGTTTTTTACTATTATACCCTTTTCATTTAAATAAAAATATTTAATATACTAAATTTCTTATTGGTCCCAAAGTGGTTACGTAAAGTTACGTACAAAATAATGGTTACGCATTGAGCGTGACCATATATATATATATAAATATATATATATATATATATATATATATATATATATATATATATATTATTAATTGTGTTCTGATGCGATGAATTATAAGCACTATATAAATTAAAGAAATTGGCAGTGAGAATAATCTTCTTGATCACATTCGAAGGTTGGAAGAATAGTTCAAGAAAGAATAATGGTGGATTCAGTGACATATATTGATCATATGAAGATGAACCTCGTGTCGGTGGGGCAATGTCAACTCGGTTTTAAGCTAAGACTATTTGTTTTCTTTTTCTTTTACACCCATTAAAATATTTCATGTCTTACCTTACCCTTTTTGTCATGAAGCGTGTCTAGGTGATGCAGTGAGCAATCCTTGATGTCTTGGCCATGGATTTGGTCATGTATCATTGATTTTGTCCACTTAGCCGTGACGTTAGTAATGGCACCACTCCAAAGCCTTTGAATCGCTATAACCCAACATTGCTTTCTAAAATCTGCCTTAACCTTAGCTCTAGTGGTGGAGTTATGTGTAATTGTCAAGCTTATGATAGAATAATTACTATGTCCGTGCAATTGAGTGATCACCCCGAAATTAACACTTAGATTAGGATGAGTGAGAGTGTTTTCGTTTCCATTTAGGAGATGTTAGGCTCTTATTAACATTCTAGCATGGAAATCTTAACTACGCATTCATTGAGGATGTATCCTTTGCAGTCTACTTGAGGGCAAGTAGAGTTTAAGTGGGGGGATATTTGATAACATCAAGTAGTCCTGATTTTCTAAGCGTTAATTTCCCCCTTTATAATCACATTTTGAGTAAAATACTAGTGAAAACATCCTTATTCCTTATTATTTCATTTCAGGACCTATTCAATGTAAGGAAGCTGCAATTGGACGTTTTCAAGCCCTATGGACAAGTTGTCTCTTAACTATGGCGTAACCAAGTGATGAAGTTACGACATAACTAAAGATTATGAAGGCTACGGCGTAACCCTAAGCTCAGGTTATGTCACACCCTCGCCGGAGGCGGAAACACGAGGTGTAACGGAAAGGAACACAAGCAAAAGATAATAGAACATACCAACGTTTAAGATTAAAGGAAAAGATACATTATTACAATACTAGTTTAGCCGACATCGGCAATTGAAGTACAAATTCTAGATCCCAAAAGACTTCGATTTAATACATAATGATTTGTAGTGACATGTGAAAACTTCATTATGCAAAAACCTTGTTGAAAAGCTTACTAACGATCACGAAATGCATGAGGAAAGCGGGTCAACTATGAAAATAGTTGGTGAGTACACACGTTTCATCTAATATGAAAATTCTTAAGAGAGAGGGTCAAAGGTTTCGGTCATCGGGAATAGTCCACAAAGCAAAGGCATTGTAAATCCACTCGGTTCAAGTTCGCCCATATAAAACTTGCAACATGTGTGTTCACAACCCATTGCACAAAATATAGTGTGTCAAGTACTCAAGTATACGTTGTCAGAACAGTTCACAATATAGCTCCACGTATATAATAATGTATGCGGCAAAAGCCCCTAGAATAAATAATATCGTCCGTAACATTGTGGACGAGAGGTTGGCCGACCTCTAATAGCGCTATCCATACTACCTACTAATAGGAGACTAACAATGCGAATGTATGCACGGTACATCATACAGCTATTATATACAATTAAGAACACTCCGAACATGGGAGAATTTAAATTGAAAATGCTCCGTTCCCAAAGGAGACATTCTGCTCGGACGGGAGGCTTAAGGTTGCTCGAACAAGGGAGACTTTGTGCGTTCCACCAATAGGCGAGACTTTTAGGGTCATAGCAAATGCGGTTCAATAAGTTCAAACAAGTCATAGGTTAAGTAATTAAGTTTAAGGATTTGATTCGAGTTCAAAAGTTCTAGTCAAACGAGTTTATAAAAGTAGTAATCAATTTAGTTCAAGTATGGTTCATGCATTTTGCTCCAAAATATAGTAAAAACGGTAAAAAGGGGATGTGATTACTCACTTGGTTAAATGATGCGATGGCAAAAGCGAGTACACTGAAATGAGATGCAGATCTCCAACCGCGACCTATTATGAATGATATGATCTATAATAAGTCATGATGTAATGTTATGCATGCAATTCATATGATATCTATACCACTTGTGAATTTTTTTCTTTTTTTTTTGAAAATAAAGTTTATCGTCGAAAAATAATCTTATAACGTCTTAACAATTTATAAATTACTTTACAAGTATTTTCGTTGAAATGATATTCTACGATAATCATTTAGTGATCTATTATGAAATTATAGTTTTCGCCGCAAAAACAATATAATTTGACAATTCATGAAAGTGACTAAATGGCCTCAAAAAGCTAGTCGTAAAATGGTGCATATCGAGTGTTAAGAAACAAACTCAATGGTTTTGGAAAGCTTGTAGCATTATCTCAAAGTTTTAGCTTTTAAATTTATCATAGAGGTCTTGTTCATGGAGAAAAACATAGGTAAAGTAGGGTACTTGTACCAAAAATATTATTTAAGGGTAACTTTCGGCAAAGTTTGAGTGACCGTATTTTATTCGTTACAACTCCGTTTGACGAACGGTTGAACATTTTGGAAAATAGGCTAGGTGAACTTACTTTTACTAGAAGACATCATTTTCTAAAAAGTATTCCATCGATGTTAAAAACGACCCTCAACATGGTCACTCGCGTCTATAATTTTTGGCTATTAGAAAATATATTAGTGTTCTATTTGTAAAAATAGTTACGTCAACCTTATTTAAACGCGTGTAATTTAATCGTTATAAGTCCGTTTTCTACGTTTTATATGTCCTTAGCTTCGTGTTGAAGTATACTAATATATTTTTGATAAATCGACTCATTTAGATAATGCTTAAGACTCATTTTTTACTCTTAAAAATCTGGACAGCATGCTGAATTTTTTCGGAAAATATAGTTTTCCTCGTTAAACTTGAAAATAGCATAACTTCTTCGTTATAACTCCGTTTTAACCCGTTCAAGCGACCACGTTTTCTTTTTAAAGTATATTTTCTGAATATCTAGCCCAAAATATTTTGTAAACTGTCGAAATTTCCAGAATTAACAAAAATGATCAGACCCTTATTTATAGTTGTCGAAATGGATTTTTCTCGCGTAATACTTATTCTAACCACTTCAAATCAACGTCAAAGCTATTATAAACCTACCATACACCTTATTAGGGTGTCATGGGTTCCTAGACATCATCAAAATGATATGTTTCTGTTGGCGGTTATGTCCCAGCAGCAGGGTAAGATAATCAACTTCAGCAGAAACGTGCAAATATTCAGCAGAAACAAACAAAGGTCAGCAATAACAGATACCACTAGGTGGTTACCGGATATCACTTGGAATCGTGTGATCACTTTCCAAAGTAAACTATTCGACCCTAATGCCTGGGTATCACGAATATCTACTTGGGATAAGACCAAATGCAGTTAGAGAATTAGGCACAATTCTATAACTCTTTCGCTTATAAGTGTTTTGTGTTTTCTGTGTGTTCTTCATGCATAATCAGATATCCTATTTATAGGATAATACTCTTGGCTAATTCAATGGAATTATGAGTATTAATCGGCCCATTAATAGCCTCATAAGTATCCCCATTATAGCAGTTAGTGGTTACATGACCAATTAAACGTGGTCATTAAGCAGTTGAAACTGCCACTTGAATAGGTCAAAGCCGTTACAAGCTTCAGTACTTTCAGCAGTACTTTCATAGTGCTATCAGTGGTTACACTGCTTCAGTGGAAACACCACTGCTTCAGTGTAAACACTACTTCAGTTAACACCACTTCAGTGGAAACACCGATCCAGTGGAAGTACTGCTTCAGTGGAAACACTGATAATCAGTGGTAACCACAACAGTACTTTCACCAAGCACTACCAATACAAACCACTATTAGAGTCAGGGTGTTCATGGACCTTATGGGTGTACACTCCGTACCTCCTAACCCATTACAAGGTGTGAACTATTCCCACAAGTGCACTAAATTTTCCAACAATCCTCCCCAAATTTAGTTCACTTCCTTTGCATGAAAATTAAACATCAAGCAAAACATGTGCATAAATGAAAATGTACACGTTTCAAATATTCGAGAATCAGGGTGTTCTAAGAATTGAACCCTTCAACCCATTTGAATACCTGAAGATAAAATACACACAAGTTTTCAAACACTTAAAAGCTCCTGACACTATACAAGCCATGTGTCCATATCCAAATTCACAAATGTTGTAAAAGCTAAAAGTCCAAAGCTTCCTGAAGCGGCAAAACTTCAACATTTATATAGGTGGTTCCTCTTTATTCATGCTCCTGCCAAGCACTTTTTCAAAGAAAAATAACCATTGAGAAGTAAAGACTTCATCCTCCTTTCAGCAGGTTCTGAGCACAACCTTGGGATGTAATAAAAACATGTGCTCCAGTCCACTGAATGTTCAGCTTTCCACATTGAACTCAGCTCCCAAGTTTCCTTAGGAGGGAGTTGGGTGTCCTAGCATTCAGTGACTAAGTTGGACTTAAACCCATCCCTTTAGCAGACTTTATAACCAAGTCTCTAGCCGGACCCTTCGTCAAGTGATCAGCTAAGTTCTGTTGAGATCTCACAAACTCTATAGATACCACCCCATTCATGATAAGCTCACGAATCATGCTATGTCCGACACCTAAGTGTCTAGACTTACCATTGTACATCTGGCTATAAGCCTTAGCCAATGTAGCTGCACTATCACACCGGATAGAAATAGGTGCTATAGGTTTAGGCCACAATGGAATCTTAAGAAGCAAGTTTTTCAACCATTCAGCTTCTTTACCAGCAGCTGCTAAAGCCACAAATTCAGATTCCATTGTTGAACTGGTGATGCAAGTTTGTTTCTTGGATGCCCAAGAAATTGCACCTCCACCAAGTAGGAATACCCAGCCACTGGTAGACGAATTGTCTTCAGTGTTATCTTGATCCAACTTGCATCAGTGTATCCTTCCAACACCGATGGGTAACCAGTATATGAGAGACTATAATCCATAGTTCTCTTCAAATACTTCAGATACCCTTTGAACTGCATGCCAGTGATGAGCACTAGGATTACTAGTATACCTGCTCAATTTTCCCACTGCAAAACCAATATCGGGTCTTGTACAAGTCATGGCATACATCAGTGACCAATTACTCTAGAATACTCAAGTTGAGATACAGCCTTGCCATGATTAGGCATCAGCTTCTCACAAGTATCCATAGGAGTACTCACTGGAGTACAATCAAAGTAATTGAATTTCCTCAGCACCTTCTCAATATAATGAGACTGAGAGATAGAAATTCTTTTACTTTCATGTTTAATCCTTATACCAAGGATAACATCAGCCTCCCCCATGTCTTTCATGGAGAACCTTGATGACAAAAATTCCTTTGTCAGGTCAACCTGATTTTGGTCAGTGCCAAAAATCAACATGTCATCAACATATAGACAAATGATGACTCCTTTACCAGAATCATCAAATTTGCTATATACACATTTGTCAGCCTGGTTAAGAACATAACCACTAGACAAAACCACTTCATCAAATTTTTGATGCCATTGCTTAGGTGCCTGCTTAAGTCCATAAAGAGACTTAATCAGTTTACACACCTTGTTTTCATTGCCAGGCAAGATGAAGCCCTGAGGTTGGTTCATATAAACCTCCTCTTCCAATTCATCATTCAAGAAAGTTGTCTTCACATCCATCTGATGAATAATCATATTGTGAATAGATGCCATAGCAATCAGCAGTCTTATGGTACTGACACGAGCCACAGGGGCATAAGTATCAAAATAGTCTATCCCTGACTTTTGTTTAAAGCCTGAATAACTAATCTAGCCTTGAACTTTTCAATAGTTCCATCTACCTTCATTTTCCTTTTGAAAATCCATTTGCAACCTAAAGGTTTGCAACCAGGAGGTAGATCAACCAACACCCAAGTGTTGTTCCCCATGATGGAATCCATCTCATCATTGATTGCTTCTTTCCAGAAAGCAATATCCTGGGACTTCATTGCTTCTTCAAATGTCTTGGGATCATCCTCAACAATGAAGCAATAGGAGTATTGGTCTGAGACCTCATCCCTTGTTCCTTCAACTAAATATAGTTGAAACTTAGGTCCAAATGACTTTGGAGTCCTGACCCCTTTTGCTCTTCTGAGCACGAGGTTCAGGTTGTTGAACCACAACCTCATCGGGACCACTGATGGTTTATCATCGAGGACCTTTGATACACCAGAGTCAAGAGTTCCATTAGGAATCCTCTGACTTGGTCTTGGGACTGATGAGAATCTATTCTCATCAAAGTTGCATCCCTTGATTCAATTATAGAGTTAACTGAAACATATTCATTAGGTTCAATAACATAGAACCTAAAAGCCTTGGAATGCTCAGCATATCCAACAAAGATGCAATCAATGCCTCTTTCACCCAAAGTCTTTTGCTTTGGATCAGGGAGTCTTACAACAGCCCTACAACCCCAGACCCAGAGATAGTTCAGGTTGGGTTTCCTTTTAGTCTAGAGTTCATAAGGGGTAACCTTGTTCCTTTTGTTGGGAACCCTATTTAATAAATAGCAAGCAGTTAACATAGCTTCACCCTAGAACCCTTGACTCAGTCCTGAATAGGACAACATGGAATCAACCATCTCCTTCAGCACCCTGTTTTTCCTTTTAGAAATACCATTTTGTTGAGGAGTATAGGGGCAGTCGTTTCATGGATTATACCAACAGACTGAAAATACAGAGTATCCATGTACTCACCTCCCTATCAGTCCTTAATCTTTTGATCAAAGACCCAAGTTGTAATTCAACTTCAGTTTTAAACACTTTGAATTTATCTAATGCTTCATCCTTTGTATGTAACAAATAAACATAACAAAACCTAGAAGCATCATCAATAAATGTCACAAAGTACTTCTTATTCCCCAAAGAAGGAGTGGCATGCAAATCACATAGGTCATTTGTGTATCAGCTCCAAGAGCTTAGTCTCACGACTAACACCCCGAAAGGGTTTCTTGGTTATCTTGGTCAACATGCAAGTTTTACACTTTTCAGTGTCCATGTCAAAGCGGGATTAAACCATCCTTAGACATATCTTGCATCCGTTTATAGTGAACATGACCAAGTCTAGCATGCCACAGGGTAGAGTCAGTCTGGTCATATGTGGTCACAAAAGCTGAAATAACACTGTCAGTGGTAACATTAAGCCTAAACATTTGATTACATAAATAACCAAAACCAATAAAAACACCATGCTTAGAAAGAAAAATTTTATCAGATTCAATAACTTGTTTATATCCATGATTATTCAAAACACTACTTGAAACCAAGTTCTTCCTTATATCAGGAACATGAATAACATTAAACAAAGTTACAATCTTTCCAGAACTAAACTTAAGATCTACACAACCACGACCATGCACCAAGGCTATTGACTCATTTCCCATGTGAAGAATAGAACCATCATTCAGTGACTCATAAGTCTTGAACCAGCTTCTATCTTTGCACACATGAACTGTTGCACCAGAGTCAACCCACTACGCAACATCATCATCCTGCACATAATGAGATTCAGATACATATGTAACATAATAAATCTGAAAAGACTTATTAACCATATTCTGACCTTTCAGTGAGTTGGAAGAACCACCACTCCCTGAACCATTAGTGCCTGATCCATTGGCTTTACCACCAACCTTAACACCCTTGCAGTCCCTTTTGATGTGACCAGTCTTGCCACATTTCCAACAAGTAGGTGTTGCCTTCTTGTTAGGATCTGCCCTTGTGTTGTCATGATATTTGCGTTTGCCTTTGTTGTCATTGTACCTGGTGGAGTTATTATGCTCCACCATATTGACAACAGATGCACCAGTAGCATTGCTACTCTTTGGCTTGTCATTATCCTGCATCTTGAGAGATTCCTCAATGCGCAGATGACTGCCCAACTCAACAAGAGTTAACTCCTCTTTCTTATGTTTCAAGGTATGCTTGAAATCTTTCCAAGAAGGAGGGAGTTTGTCAATGACACAAGAGACTTTAATGGCCTCATCCATGTTCATATTGTGTTGTGTAAACCTTCCAAGTATTCCAAGAAGTTCATTGTATTGTTCCATGACTGGTCTTGAATCAGTCATTTTGTAATTTGTGAAATTACTAACAAGAAACTTCTTACTTGATGCATCCTCATCCATATATTTGGCATCCAAGGAGTCCCACAGTTCTTTGGAAGATTCAATGTTCTGATAAATATCAAACAGAGAATCAGACATACCATTGAGAATTAAGCCTCTGCATATGTAGTCATCATTCTCCCATTTTCTCCTCCTCCTGATCTGCTCAACCATAGCATCATCCCCATCATCAGGAATTGGAGTGGTCAGCACATACACCACACTCATACTTGACAACAAGAAGTGCATCTTCTTCTGCCACCTCCTAAAGTCCACCCCTTCAAACTTGTCCAGCTTAGCAAAGTTTGAAGCCATGTGTTTCATTGCAGCAATTGCCATTGATTATCACAAAATAGTTTACTTTGATTGTTGGCGGTTATGTCCCAGCAGCAGAGTAAGATAATCAACTTCAGCAGAAACGTGCAAATATTCAGCAGAAACAAACAAAGGTCAGCAATAACAGATACCACTAGGTGGTTACCGGATATCACTTGGAATCGTGTGATCACTTTCCAAAGTAAACTATTCGACCCTAATGCCTGGGTATCACGAATATCTACTTGGGATAAGACCAAATGCAGTTAGAGAATTAGGCACAATTCTATAACCCTTTCGCTTATAAGTGTTTTGTGTTTTCAGTGTGTTCTTCATGCATAATCAGATATCCTATTTATAGATAATACTCTTGGCTAATTCAATGGAATTATGAGTATTAATCGGCCCATTAATAGCCTCATAATTATCCCCATTATAGCGGTTAGTGGTTACATGACCAATTAAACGTGGTCATTAAGCAGTTGAAACTGCCACTTGAATAGGTCAAAGCCTTTACAAGCTTCAGTACTTTCATCAGTACTTTCATAGTGCTATCAGTGGTTACACTGCTTCAGTGGAAACACCACTGCTTCAGTGTAAACACTACTTCAGTAAACATCACTTCAGTGGAAACACTAATCCAGTGGAAGTACTGCTTCATGGAAACACCGATGTCGTGGTAACCACAAGTACTTTCACCAAGCACTAACAATACAAACCACTATTAGAGTCAGGGTGTTCATGGACCTTATGGGTGTACACTCCGTACCTCCTAACCCATTACAAGGTGTGAACTATTCCCACAAGTGCACTAAATTTTCCAACAGTTTCAAGGGATAATTAAAGGATGATATATATTCATTATAAGTACTTAAAAACAAATAAAGTGGTATAGATAATCATATAACTTGTATGTTTTCTTCAAGCATGATACAAATAACCAAAGTATGAATATGGATGATAAAAATGATCATGAAATGCTTACTAGTGAAGTGATGAGGTTTAAAGAACAAGGTTTATCCTAATACCCTAGATTTTTATTTCAAAACCTTGATTAAGAGTATACTAGTGTTGATAATTAAGCTTGATCTTGCAAAAAAAAAAAAATTAGATTTCTTCTTGGTTCTTCCTATGGCCGGTTCTTAGAGGATGGATATGAGAGAGTATTTGATTTTTCACCTGTAGATATTATGTAAGTGTGTGCTAATATTAGTATATAATTAAATAAGCAAGTATAATGGTAACTAGTTGATATTTTGTACTCAAATATGTGTTGTGTCATCCTCTATATGTCGACAAGCCAAAAAAAATAAACGGGTAGTGCATTTTTGTATGATATAATGTATAAGTGTATTAGTATAGTCGGTAATTTTGTATATAATTAAGTATTTAGGGTAGCGTTAGCTAAAAATAAATTTTAACGGAACAAAATAAAATATAACAAAGTCATAAAAATTATAAAAATGCATTTCTCACAAGAATTGAGTGAATAAATAATTATCGAGTTGGATTTACGAAAACCGTCGTAAATATTTATACATAATAATTTATATACAAAATAAATTGAAATCATCGGGTAAACTAATGATATAATTTTTAAAGTCTTAAAATGAATATAAAATTCTATTAGGATTATTTTTGGAAGTGTCGGATCAATTTTCAAAATAATTGATTACGCGATAGCGTTTATTTAATAAGAAAATAAACGTTTAATAAAATATGTAAACCCGTGCATAAACTAACATGAAAATGATATTATTAATGATATGTAGACTAATTCTAGTCTATATGAAGTGTCATCAATGATGTCTCATAAATACGCAGCTAAACCCTCAAGGTTACGCGTATTTGATATTTGTAAACCTAGTTTACGATAAATGATGAATAGTGAATCATGAATAGTGATTTTCTCCGGGAATGAATAGTGTTTCATGAATAGTAAAATTTTGAAATATGTTCTCAGAATATCAAAACGACTCCGAAATTGATGAATAGTAACCGATGAATAGTAAATTCCCGAGATGAATAGTAAATTTGAGAAATGATCGCAAATTGAGAATTGTGACATTCTTCCCCGGTTAGAGGAATCACGTCCTCGTGATTCAATTATCGATACTATAGTCCGAACCTCGACAAGAGTTCTAAAAGTTAATTCTCGTACGAATAGTCTAAATGATCATGTCAATGCTCATGCATATGGGTTCCTCATCCAACTAAATACGTGCCCGTGATCAGATTTGATGGGGTAAACTTACCCAACACCGAACGTAGCCCTCAAAAGACCTTTTGAGTAAAAGCTTGATTCCTAGCTTGATTTTCGCAACTCATCAAACAATAACTGTCACTAGATCAAGCTAGGAAACAGGTTGTTAGAAAGATAGGATCCCACATCCTTGAATGAAGTCTTTTGAAAGATTCGTTCGATCTTGGATTTGCTTACACCAATCAAATCAACAAAATAAATTATAACTAAGGTCGATATCGTTAGGTCTCAAATTAATCAATGTCGTGAACGTGGTAAAAAAATTGGAAGGAAGTTATGCACTCAAAATCATGTTGTACAGAAATAAGGTGGTTGTTTAAAAGAATGTACCCGTTATGCGTTGCGGGCTTCCTCGGTGCCCATATAGAATGCTCGACCACGTGCGGGGGGAACATCAATGTTCTGATCTTGTGGGCCTTCTATTGCCAATGCGGGTTTGGACGATTACCTCCTTGGTTGGGAGTTCTTTTCAACTTTGGGCAAGGTATTCGAAGGTGATCTAGACTTCCACACTCGTAACATGCCGACCTTCTTCCTTGATTGCCGGTCATGTTTGAGCAATTTCATGCGAAGTGGCCCGTCTGTCCACATTTGTCGCACCTTGGGCAGTCTCCTGAGTGGTGATAGTTACATTGAGTGCACATAGGATGTGGACCGCGTATCTTTGGGCCCTTGAGTTATTGCTCCGTAGTTTCGGTTATTCGCGCCGCTTGTTTTTCTGGTCCTGGTCTCGGCTTCCCTGGTGATCCTCCTGTCGCTTTTGTCCATTATCGTTTTCTTTTGTTAGTCCTCCAGACCTGATCACATCATTTGTCAAGCGATACGCCATACCCACAGCGACTTGCAGAGTGGTTGGGTTTGATGAGGTGACATCCCTCCTAATTTCCGGTATCAATCCCCATATATATCGATCGATCAACTTCTCCACAGTGGAAACCATGTGAGGAACCATCCTAGTTAACTCGTGGAAACGGATCGTGTACTTGTCGACTTCTACTCCAACCATCAAGTGATTCCAAAATTATGCTTCCAGCTTCTGCACTTCATCTTTTCTGCAGTACTCATCAGTTAGTAGTTTCTTAAATGCTTCCCAAGATAATGCATTTGCAACCCCTCTTCCTCTATTCTGCAGTTGGTTGTTCCACCAGGTCAATGCTCGACCTTGTAGTAGACCGCGAGAGAACCAACTTTGTTTTCTTCAGTACATTTCGTGATACTAAGTTTCGACTCAACATTCTCGAACCAGCTTAGCAGTCCAATGGCACCCTCGGTACCATAAAATTCCATTGGCTTACATGTCATGAAAGTCTTGTAGCTGCATCCATGACCAGTGTTTGAAGTACCTTCTCCAACGTTGGTTCGTCTAGCATCAAGGTGTGCGTCATAATTCGGTGAGTAGATCCGCTATTGAGCGGCGTTGTTGTTTGGATTGTCATTGTTGTTTGGGTTGGCATTGTTGTTTAGGTTGACATTGTTATTTGGATTGGCGTTGTTGTTGACTCACGGCGTGTGTTTCTTGCAGCCATGATCACGCAATGGACCAAAACATTGGGTTGAGTAAATGACACTCGAACGAAGGCAGATGAGGTGCTTGAACGGCGGTAATATGTGTTATAGTGATCAAAATATGACAAGAACAAAGACATGCTATGTCTAACAAGTCGAAAGATGGAAAAGAGAAGGTATAAACAAGGTACGGTAACGTGACGTGAATGTAAAACATGCTATGCATACCCACCTGACCAATGCAATTTGGTGACGGACTCTAAAGACTCGACAAAACATGATTTAAAACTACCACTCTTATCATTGCATGGTTCTTCATAAATTAGACATAGGTGATCAGGCTATGTATAATTTATGATTAACGATGCAACGATAGGACTAGTTGACTCGTATGTTGTTTGATGTTTAATAAAACTTTATACTGGTTATAGTTGCGATTTTTATTTTTGAAGAATCGGCATTCTCTATAACATTTGGCTCTGATACCAATCTGTCACACCCTCGCCGGAAGCGGAAACACGAGGTGTAACGGAAAGGAACACAAGCAAAAGATAATAGAACAAACCAACGTTTAAGATTAAAGGAAAAGATACATTATTACAATACTAGTTTAGCCGACATCGGCAATTGAAGTACAAAGTTTAAATCCCAAAAGACTTCGATTTAATACATAATGATTTGTAGTGACATGTGAAAACTTCATTATGCAAAAACCTTGTTGAAAAGCTTACTAACGATCACCTGAAATGCATGAGAGAAAACGGGTCAACTATGAAAATAGTTGGTGAGTACACACGTTTCGTATAATATGAAAATTCTTAAGAGAGAGGGTCAAAGGTTTCGGTCATCGGGAATAGTCCACAAAGCAAAGGCATTGTAAATCCACTCAGTTCCAAGTTCCACCCATACAAAACTTGCAACCTGTGTGTTCACAACCCATTGCACAAAATATAGTGTGTCAAGTAGTCAAGTATACGTTGTCAGGACAGTTCACAATATAGCACCACGTATATAATAATGTATGCCAGGCAAAGCCCCTAGAATAAATAATATGCGTCCCGTAACATAGTGGACGAGAGGTTGGCCGACCTCTAATAGCGCTATCCATACTACCTACTAATAGGAGACTAACAATGCGAATGTACGAACAGTACATCATACAACTATTATATACAATTAAGAACACTCCGAACATGGGAGAATTTAGATTGAAAATGCTCCGTTCCCATAGGGAGACATTCTGCTCCGGACCGGGGAGGCTTAAGGTTGCTCCGAACAAGGGAGACTTTGTACGCTCCACCAATAAGGCGAGACTTTTAGGGTCATATCAAGTATGGTTCAATAAGTTCAAACAAGTCATAGGTTCGTAATTAAGTTTAAGGATTTGATTCGAGTTCAAAAGTTCTAGTCAAACGAGTTCATAAAAGTAGTAATCAATTTAGTTCAAGTATGGTTCATGTATTTCGCCCCAAAATATAGTAAAAACGGTAAAAAGGGGATGTGATTACTCACTTGGTTAAATGATGCGATGACAAAAGTGAGTACACTGAAATGAGACGCAGATCTCTAACCGCGACCTATTATGAATGATATGATCTATAATAAGTCATGGTGTAATGTTATGCATGCAATTCATATGATATCTATACCACTTGTGAATTTTTGAAAATAAAGTTTATCGTCGAAAAATAATCTTATAACGTCATAACAATTTATAAATTACTTTACAAGTTTTTTCGTTGAAATGATATTCTACGATAATCATTTAGTGATCTATTATGAAATTATAGTTTTTCGTCGCAAAACAATATAATTTGACAATTCATGAAAGTGACTAAATGGCCTCGAAAAGCTAGTCGTAGAATGGTGCATATCGAGAGTTAGGAAACAAACTCAATGGTTTTGGAAAGCTTGTAGCATTATCTCAAAGTTTTAGCTTTTAAATTTTATCATAGAGGTCTAGTTCATGGAGAAAAACATAGGTAAAGTAGGGTACTTGTATCAAAAATATTGTTTAAGGGTAACTTTCGGCAAAGTTTGAGTGACCGTATTTTACTCGTTACAACTCCGTTTGACGAGCGGTTGGACATTTTGGAAAACAGGCTAAGCGAACTTACTTTCACTAGAAGACATCGTTTTCTAAAAAGTATTCCATCGATGTTAAAAACGACCCTCAACATGGTCACTCGCGTCTATAATTTTTGGCTATTAGAAAATATATTAGTGTTCTATTTGTAAAAATTAGTTACGTCATCCTTATTTAAACGCGTGTAATTTAATCGTTATAAGTCCGTTTTCTACGTTTTATATGTCCTTAGCTTCGTGTTAAAGTATACTAATATATTTTTGATAAATCGACTCATTTAGATAACGCTTAAGACTCATTTTTTACTCTTAAAAATCTGGACAGCATGCTAAATTTTTCCGGAAAATATAGTTTTCGTCGTTAAACTTGAAAATAGCATAACTTCTTCGTTATAACTCCGTTTTAACCCGTTCAAGCGACCATGTTTTCGTTTTAAAGTATATTTTCTGAATATCTAGCCCAAAATATTTTGTAAACTGTCGAAATTTCCAGAATTAACAAAAATGATCAGACCCTTATTTATAGTTGTCGAAATGGATTTTTCTCGCGTAATACTTATTATAACCACTTCAAATCAACGCCAAAGCTATTCTAAACCTACCATACACCTTCTTAGGGTGTCATGGGTTCCTAGACATCATCAAAATGATATGTTTCAAGGGATAATTATAGGATGATATATATTCATTATAAGTACTTAAAAACAAATAAAGTGGTATAGATAATCATATAACTTGTATGCTTTCTTCAAGCACGATACAAATAACCAAAGTATGAATATGGATGATAAAAATGATCATGAAATGCTTACTAGTGAAGTGATGAGGTTTAAAGAACAAGGTTTATCCTAATACCCTAGGTTTTTATTTCAAAACCTTGATTAAGAGTATACTAGTGTTGATAATTAAGCTTGATCTTGCAAAAAAAAAGTTGGATTTCTTCTTGGTTCTTCCTATGGCCGGTTCTTAGAGGATGGATATGAGAGAGTATTTGATTTTTCACCTTTAGATATTATGTAAGTGTGTGCTAATAAGAAAATAAACGTTTAATAAAATATGTAAACCCGTGCATAAACTAACATGAAAATGATATTACTAATGATATGTAGACTAATTCTAGTCTATATAAAGTGTCATCAATGATGTCTCATGAATACGCAGCTAAACCCTCAAGGTTACGCGTATTTGATATTTGTAAAACTAGTTTACGATAAATGATGAATAGTGAATCATGAATAGTGATTTTCTCCGGGAATGAATAGTGTTTCATGAATAGTAAAATTTTGAAATATGTTCTCAGAATATCAAAACGACTCCGAAAACGATGAATAGTAAAATGATGAATAGTAACCAATGAATAGTAAATTCCCGAGATGAATAGTAAATTTGAGAAATGACCGAAAATTGAGAATTGTGACAGGTTACACCGTAACAACTGATAAACACCTTATTGACAAAGACTACGGCGTAACCCTCAGCTCAGGTTACGCCGTAATGAAGAAATACACATGATTTACGAAAGCTACGGTGTAACCCCAGCTAAGGTTACGCCGTAGCCATGGATAAGCACAAAAGATTGAAGAGGTTACGACGTAACTACCTAATAAGGTTCGTGTAACTAGTTCGAAGCCTATAAATAGTCGAAGGTTTCATCAGTTTTAGGCATCTCTCCTTTCCCAAACCTTCTAGGGTTTGGGGAGATCAAAACACAGAAGAAGAAGCATTGCTTAGGAGCACTGAATAACGAAGTCCTCTTCTACGATTTCCATTGTATTCGAGTTTGAATTCTTTTTATATTTTTCTAGGGCATATACTATGAATTCATATCATTAATTGAAGTTTGCATTTATGTTATTGTTATTCTCTTTAATTCTTTATAGACATTTGCTAGTATTTTCATAGATCGCTAGCCTTGATAGTATTATAAGTTTGGTAGTATTTAAAGGGCTGGGAGATATGACCAACTGACCCCAGTCTGATAGATTGTGAAGTATGGGAGGAATTGGCCATAGTACAAACACTCTTCTAGCAGGTTTGGTGCTTAATGACTGCTATTAGGTTGCCGAATGATCCCGGATGACCTGTTCATCTTGGTGAGGAATCTAAGAACCATAGGCCATGACGAATTGACCAAAGGAGTCTGGTGATAATTAACCACTATATTGAACCTTCATATTGAGAATTAATTCATATTTGTATTCTTCGTTAAGCTTCGTTTATCTATCTCTTTACCCTAAATTTTTGGTGTCTGTGTGAGTAGAATAATAGCATATCGATGAATTATAACAACTTTGTCATTCCAATACATTATCAATATCATTTCTAATCATCTTAGTTCTTTCAAGGTCACAGCTCTCTTGGGACGATACTCGGATTTACCTAAGGCTTTACTACATCTGATCGGGTTCTCTGCCCGTTAGTATATGTCTATCCTAAGTTATCTAAGTTTTATAAATATTGAAAGCAGGATGAAATAGCACATCAGACATCATAAAAAGCATATTCAAAAAAATAATTAAAAACACCCATACACACAAAAACACTAGTCTCTTTTTCCATTAAGTCGGTTGCTTTTGAGACCGATTCAACAAAATTGTCCTTATGGGACGCGTCTGTGTTTGGGTTGCGTAGCAAGGTGGGACGCGTCTAATGATGCCACGTAGAGTGATGACTCGTCTTATGATGCCTTACAATGCTTAGTCTTATGAGTAACCAAGTAGTTCGTTATAAAAAAAATCACGAATATCGTGAGTAATCTATGAGTATTTACCAAATATCAGCTTCCTTTGATCAAGTTATATAATCATTTAAACAAAGCTTTAGTTATCCCTAACCATAGAACAATTTTCATTATGTAATAATCAGTGGCGGATAGTCGATTGAGCGCACAAATCTTTTGAATGTAAGATAAGAGAAACAAATGTAAAAAGAAATGAATTTAACATAAACAAAGTGTATTTTTCATCTACTAAAGGATCAACTAAACAAGTACTAAAACCGCAATCTCTTTGCATTGGCGCATTTAGTTTTTTTATCTCTTTGAATTTTTTACAAAAGTTTGTACAACGAATCAAAATCTAAATCCAAACCTAATTAAGGTAATTCAGGTTGGATAATAATGACACCCTAGTTAGTAAGTAAAAGAAATGAGATCGCATCATATTTAACTCTTTCATGTTCTTCTATATTAATACACTAGACGAGTACCCGCGCCTAGCGGCAGATAATTAACAATATGCGATATTGTGGTAACTGTTTCGTAACATGCGATAATTCAACTGAAGCAAAAATTATTAACATGTATCAAAGAACATATAAAAATATCTATTGAAACTGAAAATAAAACATTACATCAATTATGAGATAACTAACAATGCATGTTACTCGCCGTGTAAAATTGCTTAGTACACGGCATATGAGGTGTTGAATCTTCTTTAACCGAACTCTTTGATTGACTTCACTTTGTAGTTATCATCCATCAAGGCATGGTATTTGACCCAATAAAAAAAAACTTCAAACCTAAGAAACTTAACAAAATATATACACCGGTTGTATAATGTATTTTGACCAAATTATTTCATAAAACTTTGATAACTTTGACTTATATAATTTCCCAATATATATATATATATATATATATATATATATATATATATATATATATATATATATATATATATATATATATGGGAAATTATATAAGTCAAAGTTATCAAAATTTGTCATACATTTCTTTGAAATTTTTAGGTGTGAATTGTTATGGTAGCTATTTCATTAAGGACAAATTCTTTGAATTTTATATAGAAATTTTAGTTTGAAAGGAATTTTAGAAATTTAACATTACTCATTTTTTAAGTTTCAAAAACATGGATACATGCTTTGTATGTATAATAATAAAAAAAATGTTGTATTGACTTTTCAACATTGAATATGCCGAATCTGTTTTCATTTAATATTAGTTTGAATTTTTAATGGTAATTATATATACATATAGTTAAAGGACGAGTACCGTGCATAGTAACGGGATTTTATAGTGACATATCGTTTAGTGATAAAAAATGTTTATGGGTTATAAACGAAAAATAATAAAAGTTTGAAGATTTGGGTATTAAACATAATGTTTGAAATCCGGGTTGACCCAGGTGGTTCAAGTTGTTGAACCGTTTTGGTCAAAAAACGGACCGATTTAAACTGGGTCAACCGAAACGGTTGGGTTGAACACGAGTGAAATTAAACCGGGTCAACCCGTCGAGTTTGAAGCGTCCCGGGTCAACCCGGTTTTCGATGTGAGTATTAATAGTTTATTTTGAAATATATGTTTCCAACATTTTTATTTTTAGTTTCAAGTTTTCACTTTTTTTTTTTCCTTTATATATAGTATACACGGGTACCCTGTGACGATTAACTATAGAAATAAATCTCGATGAGGCGATTTACCGGTTTGTATCGGTTTCAACGGATCCTCTCTGGTTCATTTTCGATGACTTTTATTGGTTAGTTGAACCGGTGGCGAAACCGGTTCCCAGTTGAACCCGTTGGTTCGGTCCGGTTTTCAAAACTATATGTATCATCAACTTGTTAGCTTGTATAAAACTTTGTGTGTTTGATTAATTTGTATAATGTGTATAATAACATGTACTTTTCATTTTAGGGTGTTTAAAAAATAACATTAATTAGTGTGTTTAATATTTTATATTCGGATTTTGTTGTAGCTTGTTTAAATTGTATATTGTGAAAATTTTATTGTACTTTTAGTATGGGGTGTTTTAATTGTTTGTATTTAATTTGGTGGATATGTTTTAGGGGGTTGTCAATATGAATAAATCAATGTTCTTTAAATAAAGGGTGTTTTAATAAGAGTATTAATTACATTATATATTTCTCTCACCTATGACTTTCAACTTTCAACTTTCAATTTTCACTTTCACCTTTGACCATTTTTCTATTTTATGTAGTAAAGATTATGAGAAATAGGAGATTAATGAGTCTCACATTTTCATGGTTCTAAAAGACGCGTAAAAGTTTTACAAAAGCTTCGCAAAGACGTGAGTCTTGGTCAGGCCGCCACGTTATGCTTTATGCCGTCTTATATCACGTTTTTTGTAAACTCGATATATTTGAAATATAATATAAATATATCAATATTTTCATATTTTATGCCGTCTTATGCCACGTTTTATAAACGCAAAAGCTTCGCCTTAACTGCTAAAGCGTGAGATTTAATAATGTCGCAACATCACGCCTCACGCTATTTATAACGTCTCATATTTTACTATGGCCTCATTAATTAATTTGGTTCAAAATAATCAAATGAGACACAAACATTTTTTTTTTTTTTTTTTTTTGTATTTATATATTTATTTATATTTTATCAAATTCAGAAAGGCTGTTTTCTTGAAGAAAAAGTTTGGACATATATGTATAGAAAAAGTGGAAGTACATAGTACATTTGTCTCCAACATATGAACATATTGTTTTGCTTTTTGTTGTTAACTTTGTCTTCACCCAAACACTCAAAGTGACACAACACAAGTAGCAGCAGTCACCCACGGTTTCAAAGGTTAGGAGGCTCTGTTTTATATGTACATTTTCACTTATGTGTTGCTATTATGTTGATGATATGAGTCATTTCTTGGGTTGTTTGGATAAGCATATTTACACAACTAAAATAACTTATATTTGGGTTATTTAAGCACAATAACCTGATA
Source organism: Chrysanthemum makinoi (assembly GCA_910596185.1). NCBI lineage: Eukaryota > Viridiplantae > Streptophyta > Magnoliopsida > Asterales > Asteraceae > Chrysanthemum > Chrysanthemum makinoi. The sequence continues at coordinate 312,880,299 of OU343221.1, forward strand.
AAAAGTGTGTGTATAGAAAGGCTTAGGTGTTTGTTTCGGCTTATATAGCCGGTTTATGGCTTATTTGGTTTTGGGCTTATGTTTCTTAAGCTCACTCTTAGTGGCATATTTTGAAACTTTTCGGCTTATGTTTATTCTGTATAAGTTTATTTCTTAAATAAACTTATATAAGCCGAAAAGTTTCAAAATAAGCCCCTAAGAATGAGCTTATGAAACACCAAATAAGCCATAAACTGGCTATATAAGCCGAAAACTTTCAAAATAGTCAAGTGTTATTAAAGAATCATTTGAAAATAAACTATTAACAGGTTTTATAGAAACGCTAAGGGGGTGTTTGTTTAAGCTTATTTGACTCGCTTAGAATCCTTGAGTCGACTGTTGGGCTTGTTTTACAGCTTATTGACTTATTTTCCATATGCAAGTCATAATAAGCTCACAAGTCAAAAAATAAGCCGGAAAATTTTAGCTTGCAAAATACTATAAGCCGAGTCAATAAGCTTCAACAAACACCCCCTTGAATTGTTTTAAGCTTATATTTTGGCTTATGAAGTTATCTAAGTACATAAACTCAAGTTGGTATTGAGCTTATTAGCTTTTCAAAAGTTAAATAAGCCCATAAGCAGCACAAATAAGCTTTAAACACCCCCTATAAGCTGTTATTCTACTCTAGAAATCGACATATACCTATTCGGACTTAATTCAGGAATCGGCATATACATATTCTACTTTAGAAATCCGTTTCATGTTTCACTTGTAATTTGTGTTGAGAACTATCGCTTAAGTTGTGAAGACATATTTCGGTTGGTAAAAGGGGGTGTTTGGGATTGCTTAGTTAAATTTGTTCGTTTGTAGACTTCTGAGTGTTTAGATAAGGAACTGGTAATGATTTGTAGAGAATATTGAATTCAAGGATATATGATGCCTTTTATTATTCCATCGATTTGCACTTATGGCTTATATATGGTTTTAATTTTGCATAACGAAAACTGTTTCATTGGACGTGCATTCATGTATGCAACACTAAACAGATGATGCGATTTAGTAGAATATGTTGTAACCAAAACAAAATGGAAGTTAAGATAGCATGGTGTATTCAATAATGTGCTAGAGTATCGTAAATGTGTACTTATTCCCTTAATTTTCACTCAAAGCTTATATTTGTCTTCTTTTTAGTATGATGAAACCGGCTAATGGGACATACAAAGCATCAAAAGTTGGCTCAGAAGATGTTATTGGCAACATGCCTGAGAATGTGATAACGCATATTTTGGATTGTTTGCCAATACAAGATGCGGTGAGGACTGGCATCTTGTCAACAAACTGGAGGTATAAGTGGACTATGCTCACTCAACTTGTATTCAAGGAGGAGTTCTTTAAACCAGGTTTACAAGGCAGCATAAATTGCAATGAGGGGACTATAAGTAAGATTCTACTTCAGCTTAAAGGTCCCATATTAAAGTTTGTCCTTTGTATACCAAGTTACATGGAATTGAATGTTGAGTATGTTAGTTGTTGGGTTATGTTCTTGTCCACCAAAGGAATTAGGGAGTTCGATATCACGAGCATGTATCCAACACCACTTAAGCTGCCTAGCCATCTTTTCTCATGCCTAGAACTCAGATATTTGTGGCTTCGTAACTGTTGTTTTCGTATGACACCTAGTTTCCGCGGTTTTCCAAATCTACTGACCTTACACTTTTCTCATGTAAGATTTGAAAGCGGAAACATTGGTGAATTTATAACTCGATGTCCCTTACTTGAAGATTTTAGTCTTGGCCAAAACTGTCGTATCGGCAAAGTGAAACCAATTGAGATTGCAAAGCTCACAAGTCTAAAAACGTTACAGTTGCCTTTATGTTACCTTGAAACTATGGCCATCACAAGTCCAAGTATCTTTCAGCTTGTAGGTTGTCTTCCAAAACTTGAAATGCTTATCTTGGATTTTTTTAACTGCGAGGTAATACTATCTGATTTTGTTGGTCTATGATATTCAATTTATAAATTATCACCGCAAGGCTTTATGATTAATTGTCTGCCTAGTTAATTGAAGTGTATCAGTTTTCTTCTTACAGGTTGTAGTAGAAGGTGTTGATAAGAAGCAGGTCACTAACACATTTCCTTGCCTCAAGACTCTTTTACTAGAGTTTCTGAATCTCAGCAGTCCTGATATGTTATCATTCGCTCTTGATATGATGTGGGGATTCCAGAATTTGCAGACCTTTGAAATCGATGTTAGTCGAATGAATATGTAATCATATTGTTCAACTTAAAATATCATAGAATGTGTGCATCTGAATTCTGAAATACTCCATTTAATTTAATCTTGTAGGTTACATACAGAAATCGTAGGCCACAGCCTTTTTTTGAGCCTTCAGAGGTAGACTTCAGTCGATTAAGGAAGCTGCAGCTAGAGTCTGTGTGGATTGGCTGTTTTAGATGTTCAGAGCCTGAACTACATTTGATAAAGTGTATACTTGCTTGTTCCCCTTTGTTGAAGAAGCTTGATCTTTCTCCTCATCATTCGAGAGTGTTTGGTGGTGAAAGAGGAAAGTCGAGGTTTGCTACAAAGTTGTTGCAATTCTATCGATCCTCCCCCATGGTTGAAATTTCCATCTTCGGGCTTTAGTATATTTGGAATCTAATTGGTTTATCCTATTGGTTTTGTGTAATTACATTCATCTATGGCTTAGGCAGACTCGATGGTAATTTTAGGCGGAACTTCTGTTTTTAATATGGTGACTGTGCCATCTGTTTAGGAAAAGTGTAGGGAGTTTTGAAGATGTGATCTTTTAGGTAATGAGTATGTTAATTCTAAAACTGTTGTTGGGTAAATTAGTTATTCAGATATAAATGTCTTGAATTAGTTATTCAGATATATAACGTGGCACGTGTGTGAAGAGCACATGAATCAATGCTCGATACGTCAAGAACACTGGTGCACATTTTACAGCAGTAATTAAGAGAGCTCGCCCTTTGGTATTGAACTAATGATCCAGCTCTTTTATGCTGTAAAAGATGTGTAAGCTATAGTAGCCCTTCATCGGCTCGGTCGATTTGAATCTGAATTCTATCTGTGAACTGTAACAAAATTGGAGAATCTAGATATTCTGAAACCTAACCCAAACTTTTCTCTGGCCATAAAGCAAGCCGGCGCACGTTCAACTCTACCCATCATGACCCCATGAGTGGAAATTCATAAAAATGCAAGTTTGATAACTAAAAGCATGTATCTGCAAGCCCTGAGTCCTGAATAAGACTTCATGTTGATGTTCATGACTTTAAATATAAGCTTGATAACTGATAATGATGGGTTGTTGGGTAAAGAAATGACTTTTTTATATTCTTGTCATCAACAAAACTATAGCAGATAACCAAATTTAATGCTTAACAAATAGGTACATGTATTTGTATTACATCAATGTCAGCACAATTCAATCCTTCTGAAAATAAAACACAATACAAACAAAATAATAGAAGGCTCACTTCACAAGCTCTCAAAGACTCAAACTGAAAACAATATCAGGAAAGAAAGCACCTAGCCATAGTTGATAGATTTTACGCTCTAAAGCAAGCGAACCAACGGTTTAAGGGTGTCTGTGTAACGAAAGATTTAGCAAACCATAGACTTAATAACATAGAAACTAAAACCCACAACGAATATCATCATCATATGATGAGAAGCTCCAATGTGTGCCTCGCTTTTACGGGGTGTATTATTTATGTTTCCACCTCCGGTTCCCCTTCCTCCTCCTTGTGCCTTGGCTAACGACACAATATCATCTTTCATGGATTCTTCAGTTTCATTCCAATTTAACACTGCATAGTTAATCACAATAACTTATTATAAGGTTACAATAGGATGCTAAAAAGTAAAGCCTAAGAACACTTACCTCGAGATTCTTGGACTAGGCCTAGGCTTTTTGAATGTTCAGTCGTCGCATTTACTAGAGATAGCCTTGATGGGATATTGGCACAAAGTAGAACGGCGAGTAACCAACAACAAATATTTAGCTTTGTTATTTCCATTTTGATTGGTTCACAAAAACCGGAAGTAATTGGATATATAAGCTTGTAGGATGTTGACTAGAATCGATCCTATCTCAAAATCTTATGCTAGAAGTTAAGAACGTTATGCTGGATAGTGATATTAGCACAGGACATATTCGCTATTGAACTTGGAAATATATGAAAAGTAGTCATTGTATATTGTATAAACAAATCATACATGATACTAAAATATAATTTTCCATCCTCGTGTTTCACATTACTATGGTTTTTCCTAGTTTTTTATTAATCCGCACAAACATACAAAGTGAAATGAAAGAATAAAATCAATGTAGTATTTGTCAAATCAAGAATACAGCTTAAGGATGACAGCAATGAATGTAAGAGCATATGATACCATTTTCATCTAAGGGTAAATATGAAGCTATGTTTTGTTTTAGTTTGTGGAGACGGGAATCACATAAATTCTATAACCCTTTATCAAGACTAAAAAATGAGCAATTTTTTCTAAAAATGTCTACAAAAATATATAAATTTAGATGTTTGTTACCATATAAATGAAATCGGCAAAGCGATGTGATCATATACCCAAATAGATCCTATAGTTGCAACTCGTGTTGGTGTTGTCCGATACTGTTCAAAACCAAATATATCTCATCAGTTTGAGGATGCAAATCATCACCAGCCACAAACTCATGTGTAGCACCATCTAACTGAATCAAACTACAACCGGCATTTTTATTGACCCTCCTTGAATCCCTTAGACTTCTTATCTTCGTTAAGTCATCCCAACGCTTAGCATTCGCGTAAATATCAGCCATTGTTGAATAGACTCCACCATCTTCAGGACTTATTTCCATAATATGTTCAGCGGCTTTCTCAGCAACTTCAACATTTCCGTGGAGTCTACACCCTCCAAGCAAACTTCCCCACACAAAAACATCACCCGACATTGGCATGTTCTCTATCATATCAATCGCTTCCTTGATTAAACCAGCACGACCTAGCAAATCCGCCATACACCCGTAATGTTTAAGCTCTTTAGGAACTCCATAAACAGACTCCATCTCGTCAAAAAGCCCTCTTGCTTCATTTATTAAACCAGCATGGCTGCACCCAACCAACACACCTAGAAAAGTCACCCCATCTGGTTTAACTCGATTTTTCACCATCTTGGAAAAGTAACTTAGCAACATATCCCCATGACCATGCATTGCAAATCCAACAAGCATTGCATTCCAAGTGAACAAATTTTTATCCTTACTCGTTTCAAATATCCCCATAGCAGTCTCTATACACCCACATTTCGCATAAAAGTCCACTAATGCTGTACACAAGAACGAATCTATCCTAATCCTACTCCGTTCAATATACTCATGCACTTCCTTCCCTTTCTCCAACTTCCCTACACGCCCACAAGCACCCAAAACCGCAACCAACGATATATTATCAGGCCTCACCTTAAGCTCCACAATTTGATCATAAAGCTCCAAACACTCATCAAACTTTTTCACTTGCACATACCCCGCCATCATCGTCCCCCACGTCGTCGCGTCCCTAACACTCCCACCCATCTCATCAAACACTCTCCTCCCACTTTCAATCTCCCCACATTTCACCAACCCATCAATCACAACATTATAAGTAACCACATCTCTCACACAGCTTTCATCAAACACCTTACACCCATCCCAAACACACCCACAAACACAATACACATGAACCAAATTATTACAAACAAACACATCACATAATAAAAACCCAAACTTTATCAAATGGGTATGCACCATTTTGCATAAAGATTCATTTTTCATCATTGCAATAGCTTTTAAAAGAAAGGGGAACGTATGGGTATCTGGCGAAACACCTTTTCGACGCATTTTCACGAAGAAAAGTAGCGCGTTTTTGGGTAAATTCAAAATGGTGTGTGTTCTTATAATGGTGTTGTATGAAAAAGGTGATGGGTTGGTAATGAGGTTAAATATAGAGAGAGGGTAATGGTGAGGTTTATCTGTCCTCGGGTAAGGGTGTGAGTGTCTGCATTCTGTGGCGAGGATGTTGTTAAAGGTGGTTAAGAGGGTTATTAGGAGGTTTGGTGAAAAGAGGCCTTTGGTGATGATTTGTGCATGGGTTTGGTGGATTTGTTTTATGGTTTTGCATTGGTTTTTTAGTGTGTTTAGGAGATTTGTTGAGTGTTTGCAGTAGATCATTGGGGTTTAGGTTCATGTCTTTGAGTTTCAGTTTAAGTCTGAAATGCAGGCTTCAAGAGGGTATATGGTGTTCATTAAACACAATTGGGTGTTTGTTTAGGCTTATATAGCCGGTTTAGGACTTATTTGGTTTTGGGCTTATGTTTCATAAGCTTATTTTTGTGGCTTATTTTGACACTTTCCGGCTTATATAAGTTATGAACTTGTATAAGCCGGAAAGTGTCAAAATTAGTCACAAAAGTGAGCTTATAAAACATAAGCCCTAAACCAAATAAGTTATAAGCTGAAACAAACAACGACTAAAAATAAGCGACTCCGCGTCTAGCCATTTTGGGTCGGGTTAAAATTGACAAGTTCAACGATAATCAAATATTAAAAGCTAAATTTCTTTAAAAGTCAAACGGGTTAGTTGGTCGATCCGTTAACCCGCCTCTAACCCGTACATACATTAGACCCAATCATAATTCATTTTATTTTTGTATAGATATTAGGTCATGTTTTATGTCAGGCCGGATATTTTCATCAAACTTATATTACTAGTTCTTATTTCTACAAATAACAACTTAACAAGTTTAGAACACATTGGTAACTACTAAGTACTAACTATATAATCTCTCTATGGTCTTTAGTCTTTACTGTTCAACTAATTTACTTTCAACTTAGCAATATAAGCGTTCAGAATAATTGACATAATGATTGTAAGCAAAACTGATTTATGCTCACATAGTCACGTCTAGGGGTGTCATTCGGGTAGGGTCGGGTCGGTCGGGTTCGGGTCAGTCGGGTCGGGTCGAAGTCGGGTCAAGCCAAAAAATAATATACCCGAACCCGACCCTATTTGAATTCGGGTTGGTCGGGTTCGGGTCAAATCGGGTCGGGTCAAGTCGGGTTCGGGTCAAGTCCATTTATATAATTCTAGAATTTAATTTCTTAAATTTAGTAACCAAACGTTATGAATATAATGTCTATTGGTTTTCAAAAGGTTATTATATTCATACCAGTAGAGCAATGCACTAATACATGCATTTTATAGTTGGATTTACACATTTTCTTTTTGTAATGCATTTTATTTTCAATCTGAGGTCAATTATATAGAATGAAAATGAATATAAAACCAAATATATGAAGCAATATATGTTCATGCACTAATTTAGGCCTTTCAATTAAATAAAGATCGGGAAAAGTTTAAAAAAAAAAATAATAATAATAATAATAATAATAATAATAATAATAAAGAATAAAAATTTAAGTCGGGTTAGTCGGGTCGACCCGAACCCGAATTTTCAAATATTTTGAACCCGATACCAGACCTTAGTTCGTACTCGGGTTGACCCGATTGACCCGAATTGGATTTTGGACCCGAGTAACCCGACCCGATTATCCTTCGTCGGGTTCGGGTCCGGGTCGGGTCCGGGTCGGGTCGGGAAATATGACACCCCTAGTCACGTCCCTAGAGAGACAAAAGTAGTGGGGTGTTTATCGGTTCGATTATCGGGTTATTCGTTTTGTTTTGCTTTGATTATTTCGGTTCAATTTGTTTAAGGTAAAATCAACCGAACAGAATCGAATTCAAATTGGATTAAACCGAACCAAATATCGAATTTGAATTCGGTTCAATTTTCGGGTTGACCATGAATAACTTGAATTACATAATTTATATATTTTTTTCATTTAATTATTTAGTTAGCACAGAAAAAACTTTCAAGCTTAAAAAATGTTACATTTAGCCTAGAAAACAATTTTAATGCTATAATATATATATATATGTGTGTGTATATATATATATATATATATATATATATATATAGGGGCACGTTCTATGCAGTACTCATATTAGATGCAGTACTTTACAGTACTCATTTAAACCAATGAAAATTTAGTATTAATAAACATTTTTATTTAATTGAAAAGGGCATAGTAGTCAAACACATTTTTAGTCACATTTTGAATTTTTTTAATTAAAAAACGTTTCTAAATTCACCTTAATTTTCGGATTTTTTTTTTTTTTTTTTTTTTTTTTTTTTTTTTTAGTATACATGTTTTAAGGAATATGAAGTGCATATGTGTATGTTTCTTGTGTACAATTGTTTATACATCAAACTTGTTTCGCTTAAAATGATAATTGCATATATGTTTCTAGTGTACATTTTTTAATATTTTTTAATCTTCGAAATTTATAACAAAAAACATAAATATATAAATGTAACCTCAATATTTATATTTTATAATAAACAAAAACATAAATAGTATACACAAAATTTGATATAAAATGAAATACAATTTCAATACAAATGTATCTTGTTAAATATAGATATGCACGTCATCAAAAACAAGTGTGCACTCTTCCAAGAACATACATGCACACTTCTTTTTCTCATCAAATTAGTTGGAACATATATTAGCACCCTTCCAAAACATATGTGCACGCTTCGTTTTCTCGTCAAATTCATTAGAACATATGTGCACGCCTTCCAAAAAGATATGTGCACACTATCAAATTTGTTAGAACATATGAGTACCCTTCCAAAAACATATGTGAACGTTGTGCTTTCTCGTCAACTTCATTACAACATGTGTGTACACCTTCTAAAAACATATATGCACGATGCACATTTTTTTTTGGCACCTGGTCCACCAAAAACATAACACTAAATTAGAATAGGGTATCAAACACACTAACCATTTTACTCTTTATACATTTCTAAAAAGGAATAAACTGTTACATTCTCCTATCATGTGTGCCCAATCTCATAAAATTATATTAAAACTCCAAAATATGTTAACAGCATCGTAAAAAAAAGTTAAGATATTTGAATAAAATATTCATGTAATAATTTGTAGAACAAATGCAAACCAAGCAAATTAATGCTATCTTTGAAATAATAACGTGTCCCTCGCCTTCTTTAAAATGATATTCGCATTTTTGGTATTAAATAAATAATTCATACATGCTTACCAAAAAGAGGTCTTGCACCAACATAACCGATTGCCCCATTGGACGGCCTTACGACACCATAACTATTTGGATTCCTCGATTTTTTTTTCTAATTGAATATTTCACACTTGTTACCCTGTAGATCTGTGAATAAATGAAGCACCACAAGCACATCAAACTCAAGGCTTGTAAATAAATGTAGATATGTAGATCTGTGAATAGACGGCGGGTGGTTGTTTCTAATTCGGCTGCTATTAGAGATACGGGGGAGAGAGGTAGTGGTGGTTTCATAAGTGTTGGTTGCTCAGATTCGTAGTGGTGATGATAAGGAGGGTGCAGCTAGGGTTTGGGGTGAGGAAAACTGCAAATGATTTAGATCCGTATAAAAAGTGAGAGACAGTTAAAAACTCAATTAAATTGTAGTACCAATAATACCCTTTTTAGACTTTTTGTTTAATTTAAAAGAAAACCTTTATTTTTTGTTTAATTACAATTTTGGCACTTTTAATCTTGTCCTTTGATTAAATTATTTAATGGTTGAGATTTATTATAAGAGTACTGTAAAGTACTGTATCTAATATTGGTACTGCATTGAATACAACACTATGGGAATTCGGTTTTTGATTCGGTGCGGTTTTTTTTTTGCCAAATCATATTCAAACCGAAAATCAAATATTTAATTTGATTCGATTCGGTTTTGACAAATTCAATTAAATTCGGTTGGATTTCGGTTTTCAATTTACCCGATTTATGAACACCCTTAGACCGACAAAAGAGGCACTTTGAGAGGGCAACATAATGGGCTAAAGTCCAGAAAAGCCCAAATAATGGAGTAGGATTAAAAGCCCAAGCCATGTCAGAAGTATACATTTAAAAAATATAAAAGAAAAACGTGAACGGCAGGATTCGAAAGCCATGTCAGAAGTATACATTTAAAAAATATAAAAGAAAAACGTGAACGGCAGGATTCGAACCTGCGCGGGCAAAGCCCACATGATTTCTAGTCATGCCCGATAACCACTCCGGCACGTCCACTTTCTTGTTAATCTCTCTTCAACCAGTTTTATGTTCTTTTTTCTTTAGTCAAATAAGCTGCATTTTTTTCAAATATAATTTTGTTTAGCTTATGTTCATAGTTGAACAGAAAAAAAAAGAAGCAAAAACAAAGACAATTATTTTATATTTTAACTTGTTCATATTAGATTATTTCTTATTAGATCATGCATACATAAATTATTTTAAAAGTTTAACCTATATATGAATTGCTTTTCCAAAAGATGTGAGTAATGTGAAATAACTTTATGTTTATAGAAAAAAATGACACACTCCTGTAACCTTTTGTTTTGTAAAGGGTGTGTACTGCTAGCTTATCCATTAATCTCCTTTAATCCATCATTGCCAACACTGTGTGATGTGTCCATGTCGTGGATAACCCTTTGCTTTTCATTACTTCATCATACCCAATATCAACTCAATCAAATTTAGATTTGATGATCTCTTAAGTAAATATTGATAGATACGAGTATATGTCTAATTTAAATAAAGAATGTCAATTTTACTAATACATATGATGTCATAAGCTTCGTTTCTTTAGACCACTCTTAGTTTATTGTCATACGCAATTAAATTTTACAACTTGCGTTAATACGCGAGATTAAAAACTAGTGAAGTAATAAACTGATATTATATGTCAACTTTAATAAGATTTTTCGTTATAAGGCATAAGACCACGCGGGGTAAGCTATAACACCACCACCCCACGTGGTGGGTGTTTCTTTGTGTTGGTTTGGTAATGGTGATGACCGAATCGTTCGTGAACAATCGTTTGGTGATGGTATGTAGGTTAAAAAGATAAAGTTGTGTTTGTTTTTGTTGCGGGTGTGTTTTTAAGACGTGTTTTTGTATTTAGACAAAAAAGAAGAGCTTGTATGAAGAAGTGGAAAATATGTTTTCGTATACTTTACCTTTGCAATTTTTTTAAAGTATTTTTGTTAATGATATATAATAAAAATGTTAAATGTTTAATTTTATAAAAGTTTTAGAAATGTTTAATATGTAGTGTAAGATGTAAAAGCTTAATTTTAATTAATGGTTAGTGCAAAATTAGAAAAAAAAAAAGGTTAAAGATGGTGGTTATTACTACGGCTGTTTAGTGATTGAATTGAGTGAAGGATTGAAAAGTTAACGTAATGTAAAATTGATAGTGATGTTATTTTATGGTAAGTGTAAAGTATTCATGCATATAGGTCAAAAGAAGAGTCGTGTCACCCACTCATTAGTTACTAAAATACGCATCAAGATTCTTTCTTTTGGATTTCTAAAATTGTGGGTGATGAGTTAAGCAAACTTTGTTCAAAGAAAAAAAAGTTAAGCAAACTAGACAACGATAAAACAAAAAGATAGAGACGAAATAATTAAGATGCATGTTTTAATAAATTTCTTTATAAACATATAATGCTATCATGGCAATACTTTTACAAGAAAAAACATACTACTATAGATAATGTTTATATATCTAAGTCACCTCACTAAGAGGGAAAAAGGCTCATCAAGATGCTTCATGTTATACAGTAAAACCTCTATAAATTAATAGTGTTAGAACTGAAATATTCTATTAATTTAGCGAAATATTATTATATCAATAAATTAATAATTTATTAATTTAAATATATAATAGTTATAGATAAAAAATAAATTAAAAAAACAAATTCTAATTAACATTTTATGAATTCACATTCACAAATTAATTGAATTTGTCAATTTCATTGTTTTTGAATAAGTAAAAAGTTAGTTTCATCGAAACAAGTTCCAATTACATATAACCTTAATTGAATTATTTGAATTTGTACAAGTTCTAATTACGCATGACATTTATATATATATAATTTTTTTAGTAATTATTAATTTATAGTTTCGTAAGGACCAACGTATATACACCGGAGTTTCAAAAAAAAATTATTTTATTAGTTTATCGATTGAGGTCCAAAATTTGTACTGGTCCCCACTTGGGACCGGACAAATTATTAATTTTATCGAGGTTATTAATTTATCGAGTATTAATTTATAGATGTTTTACTGTAATTTTTTGTCTTGACTTCTTGAGTGATGAGTCAAACCAGATTATTAAGTAATGAAGTTGGAAGACAACACATCTAAAACATTAGTGTATGAAGGGTATGTTTATTAGTAATGATAGAGAGACCTAATTTATATAACTAAATTCATGCCTAAATAATTCATGAGACACGTGAAATGTATAGATCTGCATGCAGTTAGTTTAGTCATCCAAATCATTTTTCTATGTTTATAAGTTTAGGCAACAACAATACTTACAAGTCCACTGATTAACAAAAATACATGTTTTAACATGTATCTTTTGGATTTAGATTATATATATCCCTTAGATGGATAATGGCAACTTTTTTTTTTTTTTTAATTTAGTTTTTATTATAAAATAACAAAACTAAAAGTACATAACAAAAAATGTAAAGTCTGATAAGTCAAAAATATTAAAAGACAACAAACACAAAACAAGAAACGATAGAAAACTGTTTTTTCGTGTTCACAAACTGTTCACTAGCTTAAGAGAAAGGGTGCCACTAACCTGTAAAAGTGTACCCCTAAAAACACCATTTCAAAAATGGTATTCAAGGTCAAATGTTTATAAGCTGAGGCAAAAACAATACTTACAAGTCCAATAATTAACCAAGATACGTGTTTCTTTTGGATATCGATTCTGGAAAATTGTATTAAGGTCAAATGTTTGTAAGTTTAGGTGGTAAAAAGGATGTCACTCCACTAATTATTTGGTGAAGATTCTTCCTATTAGGATTCTTGTTTTTTGATGAGTTGGGTGGTCCAAACTATACTTACACATCTATATCACCCTTTTATTATTCTCCTCCATTTTGTTGCTAATAATTAACCACTTTAACCACCTTTTCCTCTTTGTTAATCCTTATAATTTTCTTCTTTTAAGACACCATGTCTTTGCTTAATTCTTGATCTCAAATGAATTTTTTACTATCTGCATGGTAGAGTTACTCTAAAACCTTTCTCTATAAAGTTTTAAGCTTTTCAGAGACCTAAAGGGGTAAAAAATAAGGGGCATGGCAACTTTTAGCTTATCAATGGTAATCACGTTTGAAAGAATAAGATAGTATATAAATCTATTAGTGGTGCATGATTATAAGGCTAAATTTGAGAATAAAGACAAGGGGGACCATTAGGAAAATTCCATTATCGATATCGGTCTCTTTCTACTTTTCACTAAATGACTAACTGCGACTTATGGTGCTATATATTCACCTCATTCAGAGAGATAAGTGTACCACATCAGCTATCTATCAGTGAACCAAAAGATGCAAGCGAAAGAAGAAGAGGAAGAAGGAGACGATGATGATGATGATGGCATTAAGGGAATGTGAGCAGCAATACCCTTCTTAGTTCGATCGCTTTGTGATCGAATGGATTAGGAGAAAGGGAGGATAACACTATAGAGGCAAGTCAAAAAGGCTAAGGGAAGGTGATGCCTTTCTTCCAGCAGTTTTCGTGAAATTATTTCGTGTTTGTACGTGTTTATGTTTTGTGTTTGTTTAAGTGTGTTGTCACTTGTCAGTGAAGTTCTAGTTTATGTCATGATCTTTAAGATCATTGATGATCATGTTGTAATTTGGTATGTTGTTCTTCTTTAGTTTCTATTGTTGATGTTGTATTGATATCAATCCATGTGAAATCATAGCTATCTTCCCCCCTAAACTCCATTAATACAAAACTTCTTATTTTGAGATTTCACTGATCTTGCTACATCTATCATGTGCTTAAGCATTCACATAGTAATATTGAATCGTTGATCTTAACTACAAGCTATCATGGGCACATTACAGCTGATAAAACTTTGAAAGAACAATATGGTTTGACCTTTTGGATTGTCCAAAGTCTCAAAGTCAAACTTGAACTTTTTGAAATAATAGGTACCGTAGCTTTCCTTGATGGTTAAGCAAATGCAAACAAGGCAAAACGAAATAGGTGGTGGAAACTGACCAAATGGGGGGTCGGGAGAATTTCAAACATAGAACAGACACATTTAATGTAAACAGTGTTAAAGAAGACACATTGTCGGGTAAAAGATGGTGCATGAATGTATGATGCAGCGGTATAACAACAATAAACTAATTTATCTGCAGAAGCTATTTGTAAGGTGTCTTATGATAACGTGCGGTATATAACCTTGTCCTATGGCATCCCAACAATCTACAAGTGATACCAACCTAAATTTCGCATTATCCCACAACCAGCCCAGGTCATGTTTACAACTGAAACCAAACCGACACTAGTGCAGGAAGACAATAAGCTCTGAGTTTACCCAGTTGTGGCATATAAAGAACTAAACGCAATATTTTCTCAATATGAATGAATAAATCTAGAATAATGTTTAGCTCGTAAGTATCTTATGGTAATGGTAAGACAATGGTGTCAAAAGTCTAGATGCTTTGAGGTTAAAAAGAATCTCTAAAAGTCACAAAGCAGTCTTGTTCAACTCTTGCTTAAAAATATTACTGTAACTGTACACCTCTAGAAAGAACCATACATATCTGGGTCCCTTTGCCCTTTGGGGTTTAAAACGGGCCACATGAGAAAGTTGTTTTTATAGTGACAAATCTACATGGTCTGCTAACAAATGTCTCCTGTAAAAATATTCATTTAATGTTTTAATATAAACAAAAAACATTCTGCTTTTCCAGATTAAAAGAAGTAAAAAGATATGTCTAGCAGATGCCACAAAATTCGTCACAAGTTTCTATGGATCTTATGATGCTTGGGTCCATTAGTTCTTTTGGTTGTGTTAACCATACGCAAACAAGCTTAAAGCCATATCCATCATGGTGGACTTTCGGTTTACCATATCCTATAAAGTAGCTTTTAAGATATAGTCATACAATGGAACCTGTTTTACAGCACATCCAAACACATTACACATTTTTAGCCATCAAAGAGATGAAAGCATACCAAGGGCCTGTTTGCCTAACAAATTGCAGAGCATCGTTTGACTAATGTTAACAAATTAACATGAAATATTATGCATATTAACATGTAATGTAACAATGAATTAGCAAGTTGTTATGTATTCAAATTGGGCATGACCAAGTGCAACTGTGCAAGTATACATGGGTCAATTATCTAGTTCTCAACAAATCGACAATAAGAATGAGGTATTCCAATAGGGTATACCACTTACTACAAAAACCCCGTTGGTTGTTCTATAAACGGGAAATTAACACCTATCAATTAACTCAAACAATGGGCATTACCTCATGAATAGTATTTTATTCTTATTCTTATTTGCGTTTTCGTCAGCATCAATATTGTCAGCAGCAGCCGTGTCACCATATCCCATGCACAATTATTCAAGATCTAAAGTGTTTTTCATCGCCTCATAAACCAAGTATGTGATGCTAGCTGCAGGTACAACTTTGAGAAGATTCGGGAGAAGTCCTTTGTAGAAACCTCTTACACCTTCTTTCTGATAAGTTTTCATGAACACATCAGACATCCCTTTGTAAACAGTTGCTCCACCAGGGGTTTGTGCTTGCATTCTGGAAACAACAACATCACATACCTAAGAACGTTGTCAAGAAGTGAAACAGAGATACGGCACTAGAAGGGGGTAATTTTAGCCCAAATGGACGAAACTTGACCAATTTGGTCTTTTCTAGTTGATCCTTCGGGTTTATTGGTGCAAAACAACATATCCAACTAGGCTGAAACTAAAATATGCTAAAGTATTTCGAGTCAAAACAGGTCGGGTCAAGTTTTTTTTTTTTTTTTGCTCTTTTTCTTTGAACCAATGTTTACCTTGTCCTAACAACTTGCAATGGATATACACAAGTCGCTCCAAGAGCCCCCGATACCGTCCCACAACCCAATTGCACCAAGGGACCAGGGTCTGCATGAAAAATCAAAGAAAGATTTACAATATACAACTAGCACCAATATCTACAAGTAGGCATGCTATGAAAAAGGGTGTCAGGTTGTAAGATCATACCACTGTCCTCAAGAATGTATGCTCTTGACATATCTTTCAAAGTCTCATACGCAGCCAAATCAATACCAGCATAAGGTATAATTCCAAAAAGAGAAGGTATAATCCCTCTATAAAAAGCCCGAGGTCCCTCATGAACCCATATGTCCCTCGAAAGTTTCCCTAAACTAGGAACTTTCCCCTGCCCAGGTACAAAAGTTTGCAAACGTGTCTTGACCAGATCCATTGGATATATAGCAGTTTGTGCAACCGCACCAGCCATACCACCCGCAATCAGACGACCTGAAGTTCCAATATCTTCCTTCCCATCACCTCCAATGAAATTCTTCAACATTTCATATGTGTAAAACTTAATAGCGCTTTCGGGTGCAACCTTAACAACATTCAATCCATTACCTCTAAAAAAAGATAAAATACCACCTTCCTTCCATATGTTTTTAACAGCAGATGTTATTGATGCATTTGTGGTCTGAACTTGTAGTATGACTTTAAGGCGGTCAAGAGGAGCAGTTGTTGTACGTGAAGCAGCTCCAGCAACCCCACCAGCAATTAAATATTTGCTAGCATGAGCATGCTTTTTTATGCCTGCAGGGATTACGGGTTGTTCTCCTATATCTACAAGATAAACTCGTTCCCAGTACTGGTAGATGTTTTCAATCGTTGCTTCGCGAGGATAGAGAAGAAGAAAGTCTCTCCATTCTTCAAAAGTTATGATTCCATTATGATCCTTGTCAATGCGTTCAACAAAGCTAGCTAGTTCGTCATCATCAATTTCTATCCCTGCAACAGAAAAGCTGCCAAGGCTTATAAGATGAAGACAATTCAAGGAACTGAAATGCTTCAAAGATTCTACAAAGGGATGAATTGAAATGTATGTGTAACACAAAATCTTAATGTATATTTGGGATTTGGGATCCATGTTCATTCCGCAGTTTGCATGTGACTATATCAAGCACATTCGCCATATTACAATCATCAGGGTGTGAGTTTATTTTTGGCAAATCAGTGCAAAGAGGGTGTTTGGCATTCGTATTTTGAAAGTGGTTATAAGACATAGAATAATTTGAACCCAATAATAATTGTAACAGAAAACACAAGTACACAACGTGAGATAGTGTTTGAGGTTGTGACATCGAGTGTTGGCAATTCTTACTATTATTTAAGGAGTTACACATAAAATGACACCTAAATAAATATATAATCATTTAATCAATTTCGTTGCAGCCACTCCTAAACTTATTATCCAATATTGACTATCTGACTCCTCCACAACCAGATACTCGGAATCAGTTTCACTGTACCCATACACTAGAAACTCATAATCTCCTACTATAAAACACAAAAATCAGATAATCACTTTTAAACAGACTACCAAACATCCCAACAAACACTATTTAAACCGCTTATTCAATATTCAATTAGCAAAAACTTTGGCGTGTAACAAAAACAGGAGATAGTGTTTAGTTTTGCTTTTGCCATAACAAAGTGCAATATATACGCAGATGTGCGAATGTTTGACAATTCTGATTACTTGGTTACTTACGAATTCAACACTATTGCTTATATCCAAAAAGTAAAACTATCAACTCCCAAACTGATTTGATTGCTTATAACCAAAAAGTAAAACCATCAAATCTCAATAATCATATAAGCTTTGGCAACAAGCTTTTTGAAAGATTTAGCATTTAGAATATAATGCTTGTTTGGCAATGAGCATTTAGCTTTTGGATTTTGTTTAAACACTCTTATTACAACAACAACAATAACAAACCCAATCCCGCCAGGGCAGGGTATGGGGGAGGGTATGGGGGAGGTAAAATGTAATGATCATACCCCTAATCCCAGGTTAGACCCGGGAGTAGAGAGACTCTTTCCAACGAGACCTCCGGCAAGTACAGGTGTGACAGTGAGAAAATAAAAGAAAAGATGGGGAGAGCAACAGACAGCAAATAGCAAGCAAGAGAAGGCAAAAGGAAACAGGCAAGACGAGCAAAGCAAGCAACAAGTATCATAAAGCAGACGCAAAACAAGAAACCCGAAGAAAGGCAGAGCTCTAACAAAAGGGCCAAGGCGCAAAAAGCAGACAAACCTAAGGGCAACACAGAGCAAAACAAAACAACGCAGGGGCTAAAACTAGGGCAAAGCAAAAAGGAAGGCACCAAAACCAGAACGCAGACACAAAGACACAAAGAAAAGCAACGCACACCAAAACCAGAACGCAAACACAAACACTCTTATTCAAAACGCTAATAAAGATAACGGTTAGCTTTTACTCCATTTTACACTTTACTCCTACTCAAAACGAGGATGGGTAACAGGGCACCCATCGTTTTTTGCGACTTGGTGTTAATTCTTATAAGAAAATATATCTATTTTTCTAAGAATGCACCCCGTCTAAAAAAAATCTGTTTCTAGTCTATGTTTCGTTCTTGTTAAATGCACGTGATCACTTTTAATCCTGGTTCCGCCCCTTTCTACAACTATTATCTTCTTCAAAGGTTTAAATCGGCGGGGAAATTCTAAGCACGTGCACCCTTTTGGGTGAAGACTAACCCTTCCCCAAGGACCTAGTTCCAGTAACCTTATTGACCTTATAGTCAGGAGCTTGGATTGAACCATTGAACCCATGACCTATTTCCTCAAAGACCTTTTTGACCAGTCAATTAGACGTTGGTAGTGGAGGAGCGATACCATTGATGCTAGAACTATGTTTTTCTTTTTAAACGGCAACTAACTATTTCACGATATACACACCACAAACTATCTCAACATGTCCTATGCAGGACTTGAACCCACAACCATTTGGTTGGGGAGCTTTTCACACAACAAGGGGTACCACCGGGACACAAGCCCTATGGTTAGAACTATGTTACCAAACACTTTTATAAAGTCTTTAGTCAGGAGTTTGGGATTGAACCTACGATCTATTTCCTAGAAGCCTCGTTAATTGATCAACTGGACATTTGCGGTGATAACGCTTTTATAAAACAAACAACCACTACTCTTAAGCACCTTGTTTAGTTTTTCTTAAATGCACCTACTCACTTATAGTCCCACGCGCAAACGCTTTTATGAAGTCTTCAGTCAAGAGTTTGGGATTGGACCTATGATCTATTTCCTAGAAGCCTTGTTGAAGTGATAACGCTTTTATAAAACAAACAACCACAACTCTTAAAACCATAAGTTCTACTCAATTATAGTCCCTCGCGCAAATGCTTTTATAAAACAAACAACTACCGCTAGTTCTAACAATTATTAAAAAACATCGCCTAAATTACACAAAAAAAAAAAAAAAAAATTATGAAAAAAGATATAATACCAGCTTTAAGAAGAGCATGATGCAACTCCTCAGGCAAAATACAGCCATTATGTTCGACATCAATCGCTTCGAAAATCCTATACAACTCAACCTCCTTAGCATCCATATACTTTCTAAACTCAACATAATCAACTCTCCCATCCTTATTAGCATCACAAACCCTAACCAACTCCTTAGCATCCGCTAACGGAAGAATATCCAGCTCCATCAACCCAATCTCATCTATATAACCGTTGTTTGATTTATCAAACAAACTGAACAATCCACGCAGGCGTGATTCACGTTCCTCTTTAGTTTCGCGTAGGGCGAGTAACACGTGTTCGATTGTTACTGGTCCTTGTTTTTTGACCGGGTTACAGCATCGGTGATCGTGTTTGATTGCGGATGACGTCATTGATAGGGAATATTAAAAAAAAAACGGTTATGATGACATTAGGGGAAGGAAATGAAACGCGAATAGTGTGGAATTTGTTGGACCCGGATTTAAGTGGAGATGTTTTCGGGTCAAGATTTTGTTTCTCACACACACAAAACGTGTGTTTGTGCGTGTGAGTGAGTGAAAGAGAAAAGTGGTGGGGATGAACAAATGCTTCTTGTTCTTGTTATCTGTCTTCTGCCAGAGTGCCACTTTTGATAGAAAAATTATTTCCAAGGAAATTTTTGATGAGTTTTGAGTAGGGGTGTAAACGAGTCCTGTGAAAAGCTCTCGCGGATCGGTAAAAGTTCTCGAACGGTAGGAACAAACAGCCGATCAGTAGCCTTTCTGGGCTCATTTAATAATCGAGCTCGAGCCCGGTAAAAGCTTTCGAGTAGATACCGCTATACTAAACGAGCCCTAGAATTATATACGTGTATATATCGTCTATACATATAAACGAGCTTAAAAGTAGTAAACGAAGCTCTAACTTTATGTAATTAACGAGCCGAAGCTCAAAACATCATAAAATTAGTCGAGCCCGAGCCCGAAGCTCGAAGCCAGAAATTTTCACGAGCCGAAGCTCGAAAGCTCAAAGTATAAGGCTCGAAACGTGCTCGAGCCCGAGCTCGAGCTTTATATATATAAACGAGCCGAGCTCGAGCCTTAACGAGCTCGAGCTCGGCTCGGCTCGTTTCCACCCCTAGTTTTGAGTATTCAGATCAAGATTTTCTTTAAAAAAAAAACTTGTAATATATATCAAACAATTGTTATAATCTACTAGTCGGATATCCGCGCATAGCGGCGGCGATAAGTATAGTTATATGTATTTGCTTACCCGTTTAGTGAATTCGTTTCACAACACTTCGAATGTATATGTGTTAGTTGTATGTGTTTGTTTGGGTTACCCGTAGCTTTCTCGTGACATCATTATTCCCGCATATAGAAATACCATCGCAATTTCTTACACGTCAAACACTCCTCCAAATGTATATGATTTTGACGAATCAAGATTGTATTTATTGAAATAAATGTTAAAGTTGTAAAAATTTTAATTAAAATAAAATAAACACACTAAAAATATAAAAACCAAAAACTTATAAAAATATATCAAAATGGATGTTGAATTGAAGAGCATACAAATTTTTACAAAATATGGTGAAATTAGATTATAAAAAAATATAAGTAGATAAAAAGATATTTCAAATTGAAAATAAAGATGAATTTTTAGTTGAGAAGTGACACATGTCACTTTATAATTGGATCTCCTTATCTTACTTTTTAGTGGTTATGAAGCACTGGAAATAAAAGTGAGACATGTCATCTCATTATTGGAGCTCCTTATCTTAATTTTTGGTTAGGAGTTAGGCTTGGAGTGAGCTTTGTCTTTTACATGCATTATAATATAGTATAAATAAGTGATTAAAATCATGGTTCTAAAAGACTCATAATAGGTGAGGCTTGGTTATGCCATCACGCCGTCTTATGTCATGTTTTTTTTGTAAATTCGATATATATGAAATATGTTATATAAATATTTTCATATTTTGTGCCGTCTTATGCTACGCCTTATAAATACAAAAACTTCGTCTTGCCGAACCTCGCGGTATTTATAACCTTGATTAAAACAAGTATACAACGGGTTTTGAGTATTTTCGGCAAGATTTGCAGATTTTCGGTAAATTTAACCATATTTAACCGATTTGTTTAACCGATTTATACAAAATCGATAAGATTGATGACCGATTAGCGTTTAAGAGGCGATTAAACGGCCATGTTGACTTTATCGTGCAAACACTGAAAATAATCGTCCGAAGACACATCTTCAAACCATCAAAGACACATTGTCCTTCTTACACTCATCTTGGCACCACACGTCATCTTATAATAAGTGTCCATGTGATATTTCAACAACCCAAAACCAATTAAGTGAATGAAGATGATATTTTATAGGTGAAAAATACAATTAATGGGAAAATGAAACTTTCTCATTGGTCTAATTGACTTTCCAGTCTTTTTTCGTAAATACATTATGATAATCGGTTTTCTGTATAGAATTAAAGATTATCAGATACATGGGTAAATAGATGAGGTTTACTTTGCTTAACTTTTTCAGGGATGACAATTCTTTTACTCAATTCTACATGACACAGTATTTCTCTAAAACCGTCTTTGAACTCTTCCCCTGCAAAACCTTGAAATGTTTGAGCCGTAAGTTTCGAGAGCCGTAAACTTCTTGCTAACTAAGACATATCAACTGAATGTAAAGGTTTTAAAATCTAGTAAAATATGCAATGTTCAAATCTAATACATTGTAATTCTTTGCAAGTTATCTACCTAGCTATATGATTCAAAATGTTACGGAGTAGTTAGTAATGATTTACGAGACACGTAAATCTTGTGCATTGCTCCGTGACGTCTCAGAGTTGGTGTCTAACTATGGTAAAATTGTTTACATATTTTTATTTCATTCTATACATTAAAGTAGTCTATTTTCTAATCTTTCATTTTAGCCGATCAAAATGTACCAAACATTGTTATAAACTGGGGTTATAGTATGATGATAATCTTAGATATTTGACTTAATATATCATGCATAATCCACTATTCAAATAAAGTATTTCGACCCTTATTGCCTAGGTTACACGAAATCTCTATCGAGATAAGACAATCAAAGTACTATGTTTCTAGACAAAGCAAAACAAAGAGAATTGTGTGTTTTTCGTGATCGTCAAATGAGACCAAACATCTATTGAGAGATAAAACAATCAAAACATTCTGTACTCCACACTTCTCTTATTTGTATCCGAACTTAATATAAAATAACATTGGTCTCTAGCAAATAAAATGACCTAAAATAGGTGATGACACTAAAATCACCAACAACATTTAGATAGCTAATTATCAAATTTCAGTTTATATATGTCATGTTATCACTTTTGTAAAGCAATGCTAAAACTTTTCTTTTTCGAAAGGCAATGCTAAAACTTTTCTATGTAAGGATTCTCGCATAATTAAATTTTGTAACACATAAACCTTTCATTTTCCAATTTGATTTTAAAACTTTCCTTAAAGGTTGATAGGTGCAAATGAGCACCTAATTTTGATGTGGCTGGACTTCTTTGTTGACAACTTGACATAACTCATTTATACCTTTGGAATATCTTATATTCCTTTGTTGTTATTACTAATATTGTTTATTGTTCTTACTTCTTACCCTATGGTTATGATCAACTATAAAGCAAAAAAATCAACGGCTTTAGGCCTCAAATTCTATATGATACTTGGCTTAAAATTTTAGCTAAAAAATTAAATATAAAAGTTTTTTTTTAAAGAAATTTGCGTAAAATAAGCTAAAAATAAAAGGTTTCGTAGGGAAAACGAAAGCATTCTTTTAGGTGTCAATAAGTGTCATAAATATTAGGCCTCGTTTGTTGAAATTTCGCTTTAAATGTGTTAAAAACTTGCTCAAGACGTTCTGTACATTGTGTATCTATTCTCGAGTTTTTAAATGAAATAAAATAAGAGAGGAGACAAAAATATGTAGAAAAGAAGAAGAGATGAGTGATATCTTTAATTTGTATATTGTGTTCACAGGTTAGAAGAGAAAAGAAAATGTAATTGATGATTTACAATCATACCATTTTTATGCATAAAAAATATGTTTTATTTTAGATTATTTAAGTAACTGTATTTGTTAATAGCTTCTTAATATAACTTCATTGCTATCATCTCACTTTTGGAAAGAAAGTATTGGAGAGAAATTTAGTCAAATTTTCTCTCCTTTTCGTTTCTCTTCTTATCGGAAAAAGCTCAGAAACACAAATTTATTTTGTTTTCTTCCCTATTCTTTTCTAATTCTTTCAAAAATAAAACTCACTTGCGTAGAGCATACAAGGAATATGACTAGATACTTTTATTTGTATCGAGTGAAAAGCTTAGACTCAAAAATATTTTTACAACATCATTGTACTCAATGTTATTTTAATGAAGACACTCAAATACCAAACCAACGAGGTTGTTCATGTTGTTGGTTTTATGGATATAAATTAGTAGACGTGAGTTAGGATCGAACTCGAGACTATGAGATTGCTCACTTTACGTATGAGAATTTAAAGTTAATAATTAAATATAAATGTTATATTTATTTATTTATTAAACGAAATAACTAACGAACGTTAAGTAATTAATGTAATGGACTAACGGGCGTTAAAGATATTTGGAAAAGGACTTAATTGCAAAGTTTGGGAAGGTTCCGGAATCCCTTTGGGAAGTCCAAACCGATCGGCCAAGGGGAAGAAACAAGGAAAGAAAAACCAACTTGTTCACCAAGTTTAGTTGGGTATATAAATAAGGCTAGGGGTTTTATTTTTCCATCTCTTGTATTCATTAAGTTAAACCTAAAACTTTGTTTGTGTGTTTTCTTGATACAAACCGATCGTACATCCCTTTAGGGTGTCGATCTTCAAACCTTTTCCACATCAAGTTATTTGTTATGATAAAAACTTGCATTACTTTAATTCGGTTTAGTACGTGTGTACAAGAACATAGTAATAACATACTTTATTTAGTATCTTGGATTGAATTACAAAAAGGTAAGGGGTAATTCACATAATCCTATAAACCCTAATTAGGGTTCATCCAATTGCTAGTTTTGTGGATTTGATTCTTGTTCGGCTAGAATCAAGAAAGGTACGCATACTTTATTTTTTAGTTAATTAATTATTCATTATATGTTCCTATACGCTTCCGCACTTGCTTTGATGTTTTGTGATTATTTATTTGATTGTCATGTTATATAATTCCAACAGTGACATCACGAGTCATTGGTTTTAATGAGTAATTAATTACTAAACATGTAAAAAACGGATATTGTATTGTGTTTGATATGATTTATTCTAGGGTTTTGGTTATGATTATATAAACCTTAATTTTAGGGTTAGGGCTTTTGCCCTAAATTTGGTTTTAAAAATCTATTTTGGATCGAAATTTTTTTTTATGGGTGGAAACCCTAAAATTTTTTAATCGATTTCCTTAAATTTTTTTTAGGGTTTATATTAATTGTTATGTTATCTATATCGAAACCTAGATTTAATATATTTGTTACGCGGATAAATTCATGAGTAAAGTGTTATGTGACATGGAATTGTATGCGATCTTGTGACAACGTGAATAATTGTTATGTTATATCCATGATGATACATGCATGTTCGTCATGGATGGTTGCTTGAATATTTAATTGTTAAGATTGGTTATGCGATATTAATTGTTAAGTTTTATACACATGTATATTTATGATAAATCTTGAATTGGGGAAAACTCAATTATATACATTAATGAATCAATTATGTGCAATTTGGTATATCATTAATTATAGGTTTACGCAATCGATTCGTCGATGTATGTGGCTCACTCTCAATTGAGATAGTGAAAGCCCTAATTAATATATACGTTAATTTAACCTAGACATTGATTATTAATAGGGTTTTATCAAATAAGTTGCATGTGACTACTTGTTTACACGTATAAATTGTTTATTATGTGCGCATTGTTTTTTAGTAGTTTATTTTTTATTTGTTACTTGTTTGTTTATTATGTTAGACAGTTTTAAGCAAAGGGTAATTTTGAATAGAAAAATAATACGGACTAAACAATGGCAAAATTTGATTAGTTTTGAAAGAGTTAAGTTTTCAATAGTTTAATTGATTGGTGACTTTGGTACAAATGACTGAACGGCTCACCCATTAGAATGAACTATAAAGGGGTTAATAAAGAAGTGCGATCACAACACTGAAATGGATGTCTAAGGTTATGCTTTTGCGCTTACGGTCCTCTGCCCTCAGAATTCGAATGGAGCTACTTAGTAAGCCATAAAATGTACAAACTCATCTTAAGGGCTAATTAGTTTTAATTCCATGCACCACTTCGGTGGTAATTACCCGAAACACTAAGTGTTTACACTTATGCAAAAGTACGGTATAATGGACGATAATTAATACTAAATTCCTTGATTGGTGAACCCAATACCTCAATCAAAACTTTGATAATTTGATCTTTATGAATTGGTAATATAAAGTTTTTTATTAAAATTATGCTACAAGATCAATGCATGACATCTTTGTACATATTTGATTTGACCACATAAAATCAAAACTAGTACCCTTTTAAATTAAGTTATATGCCATCTAATTAAAGGGACACTTGAAGTTGCAATTTACGTCATGACAATACTTGGCGAGATTGTGATGGAGAGGTAAATCTCTATGTAAAGTCAGACCTTACATGGACATATTTGCAGTTCTTTAAGTTAGACACTTAAGTTGAGTAGGAAGTGAGACTTGGACTCAATGGCATAAGATGGGATGAAACATGTTTATATTTGCAATAGCGTTGGAAAATATAAATCCCATAATGATCTAGGAGTTGGAAATTGTTTGCCAATTGTTGTTCGACAGATTACCTTATTATGTGCTTTCGTTACTAGCAGATCAACTGATGTAATGGAACTATGATAATTTGGATCCTAGTTTTCGAGAAAATTCTATGGTTATATGAATATTACCTTGGGTATTTTATTTTCTTGAAAAGTTTAATTATCGAAAATACTAAAATTGAATTTTGCTAATTCTTTAAATGTATTAATGCAACATTAAACCGTAAATGAAGGTTATTCATGTATTGGCAAATTGATCTACACCTGTAAGGGTTTTTGGTAGAGTCAACTTTACTAAAAGAATAAACCTAGTCCTCTTTTCATAAGAAAGAGTGAGATTCAATCCTATTCTTTTTCATGAATGAAGAAAGGTATGATAGGACAATTAGAATTGTCTAAATTCTAAATACATAACTCGTAAGCAAATTTTAATAGTTAAGAAAATTGCATATTTTCTGAGTTATTAAATTAGAAGCTAGACTAATTACTGTATAATTGGTAAAAGACAAACTAGCATATTTTATCTAGTTGTTTTGTTTTGACCATTTAAAAGTACTACTTACAATTGTTGGAATAGTAGAACTATTAAGAAAGAAATTGCATGCCCAATTTTTCAAGTTAATAGCATTGATGGATAGTTCATCATCTACATAGTAGAATACATTCTTTTAAGTACATAAGTAATTGTTATGTATGGACTTTCTCAAAGGTGTAGGGAAGTAAATAGAACACTATTTTCTTTTATTGGTTAATGAAACACTTTCAATGTTGTCAAATCCAGTGGGAGTATTGTGTTCTTATTACTGAATAAGGAATTAATGTA
Source organism: Chrysanthemum makinoi (assembly GCA_910596185.1). Taxonomy (NCBI): domain Eukaryota; kingdom Viridiplantae; phylum Streptophyta; class Magnoliopsida; order Asterales; family Asteraceae; genus Chrysanthemum; species Chrysanthemum makinoi. The sequence goes on from OU343221.1 coordinate 312,907,481, forward strand.
ATGATCTCTAATTCAGTGGGAGTTACAAGCTTTGTCATCTTGGTAGTAACCCACATTATCTCTAGAATGTCTTAAGATAATTACTTTCCACTTGTAGACACTTATGTTTTCAAGGATAGTCATGTACGTTTCCTTATTAGACAATGAAGTGGTTCTACATCTACTAGTTATGCTAATATCAATGACACAATCATATTAGTCACATAAACAAACATATGTCGTGTTGTTTATCTGCTACATGATGTTGTTCCATGCACAAGTGGGAGAAATCTATATTGTGTGCAAGGTACAACATATTGGTATATGATTTAATGGATTCTCTTGACTGCAAGGTAAGAGACTAACATTCTAATATAACTTGTACATATCTAATTCAAGAAACACTTGGTGTTGCAATTTACGTCATGTCAGAACTTGGCGAGATTGCAACAACAAAGTAAATCTCTATGTGAAGTCAGACCTTGCATGGACATATTTGCAGTTTCTAAATTAGACAAGTATTTAGAACTTGTGTCAAAATGATATATAAGATTACTTCAAATTACATATTTATGTATTATTAGAATGACATAAATGAAGTAATCTAATACTACTTTAATTTGTATATTTATGAATTTTGGAATGACATAAATAAATGAAAAATAATGTAGTCCTACATTATTGTGAAGTAAATAAAATAACTTGAAATTACTATTGAAACCAAGAGTTGTGTTCATAATTACTTTAGTTAAACATGTTTATGATTCATTGTAAAGACATAAACATAAAGTCTTTTAAGACTTATAATAAAGTAAGACGTTAACTTGTTATGTTTTTAATTAAGACATATACAAGAAGTCATTGAGTTGATCAATGATTTATAACGTTAAATGGGATTATAACAATTTATGTTTTCTTGATGAGACATGGATATGAAGTGACTTGGTTAAAAGTACTTGTGTTATAAAACATGCAATTGGCTTGAAAAGTCTATTATACCATTAAGTTGACTTAGTTGGTAAATAGGTAAGCCAAAAAAAATATGTTTATCTTATATATTGTTAGATTGTCTTACAATATTAATTCTAATGAATACCACAAGTTGATGGTATGTTCAGTTAGGAGAATCAAAGTATATTTGATTTGTTTGATTCAAGATAACCATAACTTCTTTCTTAAAAGTAATCAAGGTTAGAAAATTGAGTATGGATTGAATATACTCAATATGACTCCAACCTAGAAGATTAATAAAACACCAATTTATTATGGAATGTGATGAATCACATTAAGTTTTAAAATTGAAGATTCTCAATTTCTTAAACTACTTATGAATAGGTTATTAACAAACTAAAGTCAAGAATTATCAATGTGTATTTGTAATGTACCAAAAAGAGAAAAATGTAGTTTTGCTCTAATTGCTAAGTATATATAGATAGTCTATATATTACAAAAGGCAAGTGGGAGTTTTTTTTTATCGTGAAAGATAAAATTACAAAATACATAATCTTCTAAAACACACTAGTAAATATCATGATGAGGTTAGACATGAAAATGATAGACCTCAAGATGATGGAATTTTCATTCATAGATCTGCAAGGATATCTCAGATATTTGATTTATATGCTGAGAAGAAATATGAGTTACAGGATTATAGTAAACCTGATAATCATTATGATGGATTACCAAATATTGAATTGGGTAAATTACTCATACTATGAATGTTAAAGATGTTGTCCATAAAGATAATCAATTTTGGAAATTTGGTTTATCTTAATAGTTAGACTAGAGAATGGAAATGAGTTTCTTCAAAGAGATGAAAAACCCTAGTGGTTTGAATTTCTATGTAGAAATCATATGGAAAATATTGTACACATATTTAATGCATGTTTTATGACAAGATTATTAATCATACTTAAGCAATTAATTATGATTGAATATTCTTTTCAAGACACATTAAATATATAAAGATGATAATTGTCATACTTGTTTTCATTAATATAATATATGACAATGAATATCAAAACTCTTTCTTGAGAAATTACTTGAGCGAGGACGGTAAGTAATTGAAAGGTTTTTGAATTCATATAATCTTTGGAAGTGTACGAAGTGCAATAATTCATGAATGGATAAATGCATGCATCTATGAAATTATTCTTATGTTTAATTATTAAATCTTAGTTTTGATTTATAATTGAAATAAGATAAATTTTAAGTATTCCTAAAAGCTAGTGGGAGTATTATATTAAGGTTTCTAAATCTTATATGTTGTATAACATATAGGAAGTAACATTCCTTGTAAGCTAAATGTTAAGTCTTAGATTGGAATGAAACTTCACTTGTAAGATTTAAGACTTAAAACATACAACCTTGGAATATATGTTTATTATTAATAAACATATGCAGAAAAATAAATGATTCTAATAAAACATGATATATCATTTGGGAAATGGATAAATATCTTTTGACAAGATAGAACATGAATGAAATCTAAGTTTGACCTGTAGATTCATCATGTACATCATGTAGTATATTCAAATTGTTGTATCATTATTGAATGATAAATGATTTGACAACATTGATATCTAACTAAAAGTTATTAGATAACTTGTGTAATGAATATTCTAAAAGAATTACATCCTCATCCTGGAATTGCTCCTAGATTCTATGGATGAACAATATGTCAAATGTTGTGCAAATTGTCATCAGCTTTAAACTTGAAAGTTAATAAAGGATCAAACATTACACAATAAGATATTAAAGTTTATGGAGTTTTAATGAGCATATTGTTGTTTGTATACAATGATGTTGGTTTAATTGAGATGACACTCAATACTAGTCATGGTAGGATTTCATCCTTGTTAATAGCCATATGAACTAGTTGTGCTACTAAGAGCACAGTTGCATTATACATTAAAAGAATAAGAATACTTTAAACTTTAAAATGTTTGAAAGTTTAAATTGTCATAAATTGGTGAAAGAGGATGTCACACACTTTATGAATAATTATGTGGATTGATGAATGCACACATACAAGGACTTCACTAATTGAATTCTTGAAATAAGTATTCTCAAAATTATGATAGATCAAGTTGGTTGATTTATGCCTTGTCAACAAGTATGATTGTCATTACTTGAGGCATAATTCATCAACTGGAATTTTCATGCATTGATATATTTGGTATTTGAATAAGGGATGTTAAACAATTGTTATAATAAATCAAATACTTGGTATGTTTGATTTTATAATATATTGTATCCTATATTTGCATGTTTAATCCATGAATAAATTTATTTATTCTAAATCGTCCGTTGTCAATTAATGATATGGGAGTATCATTAAACTAAGACAAATCTGAGAGATATGGTAGAATATACTTGAAAGTATATTGATGAGAATGCATACCAATTTCGGATGATATTCAATGAATTGAATATAGGACTTATCCCAACTACATAATTTACTTTGTGGATATTGTTATAAGTAAATTATGAATAGTTATCCCTAACTTGAGATACCGATAAGTGTCATGAATGTAGTGCACTTCGTGGAACAACTTAACGCTATAATGTAATCGGTAGTCATAAGGGTTAAGTTTCCTGAAGTGTTGCAAAGTTCGTGGGTTATTCTCGTAGTCAAGATAGAATTTGTTCCTTCAAATTTATTTGGAGTTTAATACTGCTGGGCCCTCGTAGGGTTGACAAGATGTTTGTGTGGCCACACCCAAATCTCCCCTAAATATGTTTAGAAGATTTGGTAATCTTGCTCAATCACTAATAACGAGAAACAGAATGGTTGAATAAAGAATGACTTAATTCCATATCTTTATTTAACATGGTATTAGAAACAAAAGGATAATAATAATGAGAAATCATTAAAAGGTTTTCCAGGAGCCTTGCTCGAGTTGTACTAGAGGCATCGAAGTGTTGCTAGACGCCAACCGAATGTGATCACTCTATTAAGATATATCCAAGTGGGAGCTGTTGGTTTTATGGATATAAATTAGTAGACGTGAGTTAGGATCGAACTCGAGACTATGGGATTGCACACTTTACGTATGAGAATTTAAAGTTAATAATTAAATATAAATGTTATATTTATTTATTTATTAAACGAAATAACTAACGAACGTTAAGTAATTAATGTAATAGACTAATGGGCGTTAAAGATATTTGGAAAATGACTTAATTGCAAAGTTTGGAAAGGTTCCGGAATCCCTTTGGGAAGTCCAAACCGATCGGCCAAGGGGAAGAAACAAGGAAAGAAAAACCAACTTGTTCACCAAGTTTAGTTGGGTATATAAACAAGGGTAGGGGTTTTATTTTTCCATCTCTTGTATTCATTAAGCTAAACCTAAAACTTTGTTTGTGTATTTTCTTGATACAAACCGATCGTACATCCGTTTAGGGTGTCGATCTTCAAACCTTTTCCACATCAAGTTATTTGTTATGATAAAAACTAGCATTACTTTAATTCGGTTTAGTACGTGTGTACAAGAACATAGTAATAACATACTTTTGTTAGTATCTTGGATTGAATTACAAAAAGGTAAGGGGTAATTCACATAATCCTATAAACCCTAATTAGGGTTCATCCAATTGCTAGTTTTGTGGATTTGATTCTTGTTCGGCTAGAATCAAGAAAGGTACGATACTTTATTTTTTAGTTAATTAATTATTCATTATATGTTCCTATACGCTTCCGCACTTGCTTTGATGTTTTGTGATTATTTATTTGATTGTCATGTTATATAATTCCAACACATGTCACTTATCATCTCGTTATCAAAGATCGAGGAAATGAGCCACTCAAGATGCAATAGACTGGTATTAATCTTCACTATGCTTTCTTCGACGATAAGCGATTACAACAACAGCAACTATTGCTAGTCGAAAACTCGAAACATAGCCACACATATGACACAGAATAACTGAGATGATAAGCCATACATTTGTCGCCTTGTTAACACCCATTTTTGATCCTTGAAACCTAGCTAAGTTAAAAGCTAAATCGACCCACCCAAATGGTGTTCAAGTTTGCGATCAAACTCTCCAGTCGACCCATGTACCTTAATAAACCTCAGAAAACCGAACCTTTTACCTTCCTTAGACTCCCGAGAAAGGATGAAAACATCAACCATATGCTCATATTGTTCACATGTATCATTGTTGCTTTGACGTGAAACCTGTCGGGAAATTTGTGACATACAAAGAATGTGATACCTTATGCATGGAAATCCTCCTTAGAAGAACTCTTCCCGTCACGGATTGAACCCGATGAGGACCAACTTTTTGCGGAATAAATAGACTGAGGATTGGAAAAATGGTTGTTTATAGTTTGCAGTACTATTTATGTTCTATCATGATCATTTTATTCCCTTGAGAATATAACATATAGGATACATGTGTTCTTTATATACAAAACAATGTAGATTGTTGTGACCATTGTAATGACTGCAAATGAATTGATTTTTCATAAGTTTATTACATGTAACATATAGAAATCTACTCCAATTTTTATCATGCTATTTGACTGTCATGTTTGTGTCAATATGTATATCAAGTTATAGACTTATGTTCAGGTGATTGCATATCTTTTAGGTTGGGCTTTAAAGTCGAGTTTGTTTAATCAAAGTCAAACATTGATATAGTTGATGGACTTATCTTTAAGACGTTAAAACAAGCAATAGTTGAACTTGAAAATAACTAATCACCACTTAAAAATAACTACCTTCAACCTACTTTGATGTACCACTAAGTATACATGGTTTTTTCTATTAGCATAGGTTGTGTTTATCGTCAAATATTGATATTTGCAAAACTTTATTCGTTTTATCGACAAGTATTCAAATAAGTATTAAACAAACTGAAATTACACGGTACTTCTGACTTTTGAAAAGAATATTACCATTCAAATTAACATCTCGAAAAAAAAATGAACTTTTCGTTTACTCTCACTTGATAATATTCAAAACTGAGACCCACTTAAACTTATCTCTTGCTTTTATTGATTTGATAAGAACAAAAAGTTCAAAAGTTGCATGACAAAGCGTCGTACCCCCACTAAACACATAATTATTAACAAGTTGCAAAAACACTCTAGGAGGATAGCTATAACACCTTCGTTATCCTATGCATATCAAAATTATTTTTTTATTTTTGTTGTTATAACCGGTAAGTTAGTTGTTGTGACTAGTTTTACGGTCTAAAAAAAGACCAACGACGACCTTATCCTAAAAGAGAAGATGGAGTAGGAGCAAAGCAGAGAATCTTTTCTGACTCCAATCCACTTTCAAGATACACATGTATTAATAGGAGTAGTCTTTAATCATCAAAATCTACCTTAGCGCCGTCTCTCTCTCTCTCTCTCTCATTAATTTGTAACACACTTGAACACACAATACAATCATGTACACAAACAAAACACTCTCACGCAACCCTTGGTTCGTTCACTATTCCTACTGAACAATTCCATTGTTCTCACGTACCACCACCACACCGCCCATAACCTTTTTACACGTGAGGAGACCTCTAACTCATCCACAAACACTCTTAAGTCTTTTCATTTCCCATTTAGTCTCGAGGTTTAATTAAAGTTTTGCTTACTTAAGTGTTAGAGTCAATTCAATGGATTGATTAGACTTATGGTTTTATTATCAAGTAGATATTGGCTAGCAACACAAGGATAGAACACCACCAAAACACCAATGAGGCACTTTTGAGTTTGTTATATGAGACTTAAGCAGTTGCTAAAAATCTCATATCTACTCAAAGCATATCGAGTATTAGTGAACAAGCTAATAAGACCGCAATCATGTTACCTACATTTAGGTTCCTTATATCGGCAAGTTAGCTCTTTAACAAATCGATTAACTTCATTTTATATGGTGATTAAAATCAATAAAAAACTAGGTGGTGGTGGTTGTTTTTTGTTTTTTTTTTTTTTTAAAATAAAAAAAAAAAAAAAAAAAAAAAAAAGCCTCTTGGCAACACTCATTCAGACACGCTTAGACATTTGTCCCAAAAAAGCGTGTTTATTTTTTTCTCACTCAGACTGGGTTGTCATAATACCTCTTAATATATCCTAAGACTTTTTTTCCTCAAGTTTTTCTTTAGTATTGATAGCAGTTCATAGTACGTTTGAAGAAATTTACGTCATTTTCTTTTTGCTAAATTTTTCTTTAGTATTGATAGCAGTTCATAGCACGTTTGAAGAAATTTACGTCGTTTTCTTTTTTGCTAAACAAACAATGATCCATATAATAATGGATAATGATGATGATGCTCAAACACAATTTGAGAGACTTTCTAAGAATAGTAATACATATTTAGTTTGTAAATTAAATTGTGACACTTTTACTTTAAATACAAGCGTAAAATTTTTCATTAAAAAAATTTTGAATTGTTAATTGACAGTGTTAAGTATATTATAAACTGCTTTTTTTTTCAATCTTATTGTCGTAAAGTAAATGATAGAGACGATTTACAAAATGATGAATATGTTCAACCACATGGGAGACTAACAAATAAACAATATATCCTGACTTTACAAAATCAAACTGCGACACAATATCCTTGAATATTTTATTTATAGGATGAATTTAATATCTTTTACTAATTTCATGATTAATTTAATATATACTCAAAGTACAACCATTGGATGCTTAATGTATAATATTTTTTAGGCATATTTGCGTAAATATGAAATTTTTAAAATTTGAAAAGTGGAGATATGAAATTGCTCATTTGTTTTAACATATTATATTTCCACATTGTTAGTCTGTGTTAAATTTATAACTCAAATGTTCCATTTAATGTTCAGACGCGCTTATGTTTCGTCTCACATTCAAGTTCAAACGTGTAAATCAAATATTTAATTGTGTAAATCAAATTGAGAGTTTAACAAACAAACAACACTTAAAAGCCGGACTATTCAAACTAAAAAGGTAAAAACAATCATAAACTTATCCGGTTATAATAGCTTTTACAAGATGTTATTTGTAAGTCTTTTTAGCATTGATGTGGTATCTTTAAATCTTACGAGATGATATTTGTAACTTCTTTAAAACAATCATATACTTATATAATTATCTTACTTTGTAACTTTTTTTAGCATTGTTGGTTCCTTTAAATCTTACGAGATGTTATTTGTAATTTCTTAAAAACAATCATAAACTTATGTTGCTATCTTATAGGATTGTTGGTTTCTTAAAATCTAAATTTTTATTTCAACACTGTTGGTTTGTTAGTTTATAAGTGACATTTGTAAACTAAATTACATCAAACGTGATTTTTAAAGATTTTAACTTACCTACAGTACCATATTCCTTTCATTCCCTATTTATAACAACCGCTCTCTAGCTACCTTACTTCAAAGGGCGATGTGGGATTGCCAAAGATTTTATAAAAAAACATTTGGTTTTAAATATTTGATACTCCATATTTACACAACAAACAACGAAAACTTCAATGGCAATCATGAAAACTCGTTGTTCCTTCATTTCATTTATTTCGGACCATCCTGTGTTGATGTTCTTGTTCATCCTTCTGTCATCTATTTTTTAAACGTATAGATTTGGTACGTGAACTTTTTTGTTTCACTTATACTATACTTTCATTTTTTTTCCAATTTAGTACGTGATGATGATGTGTCAAACCTGAAAATCTGACACATATCACCATTTATAACGTGACACCTCATCATCACGTATCAAATTGAAACAAACAAGAAAATAAGTAACATTAAGTGAAACAAAAAAAGTTCACATACCAAATCGATATTGAAAAAGTTTGCTACTATTTTTCAGTTTAATCCCAGGACGTTTTTGTAGATTTTTTTTTAGCATTGTTGGATGTTCTTTGTAACTTTGTTTCGGCATCGTTGTTTTATTAAAATCTAAAAAAAGTACATAACTTTCTTTTATAGCACTGTCGATTTGTTAATATGCTAAAAAATACACATTTACGCCGTTTTGTTTATAAACTAAATTTATAAACAATAAAACGTAAAAGCACAATTTTTGAAGATTTTAACTCACCTACTTAGCTTGTTCCCTTCACTCCCTATTTATAGAAACATGCCCCTAGCTACTATTCTTCAGAGGGCGGATTGCCAAAGGTTTTATATAAAAAAGTACATGCTTTTAAATATTTGATATTTACACAACAAACAACAAAAACTTCAATGGCAACCATGAAAACTCGCATGTTCCCTCATTCCAATTATTTCGGACCATCCTATGTTCTTGTTCATCCTTCTCTCATCCATTTTCAGTATCACCCTTTCATTTTATTTCATATCAATCATTAGACTCAAATACCAGGAACATCACATATCGATTAATCAACTGTGTCCGTTTTCGTGTTTGGGTTCATTTAGTTATGCCGAGATTTGGATCAATGCGTAGCAAAAAACAAAGAACAACCAGTCATGTATTTCTCAAAACTCGAAGACTCTCCCATGTTTCGTCAACAAGTATGTCTTTACGATTTACGTGTGTAAACTGCCCGTAAAGAATTACTTGGTAATGAAATGTATACCAAACAATAAAAAAGAACACGAAAAACAAACCGAAACAAATTATATCAAAGTATGAAACACCAAATACTTATTACTCATTCACCAATGAACCAAAGGTTGCCCGTTTAAATCCTAGGAATTCCCGTTAGAACCCTGATCATCGTCATTATTGTTCCCCAAGTAGAAGCTGATTATCAAGAATTTAGTGATGAAAGAATCTACACAAGCATCAACTAAAACCAAGAGTTACTGCTTGTTCAAGGATAATGGGACTCTCAATCGCCTTTGGAAATCTTGAAGTTCCTTGAATATGGTTAGATAATACTTAGAGTTTGGTGGAGCTTGAACATCTTTTAACCCTTTGACCCAGTTGACGTGTTCCTCGTTTAGCTTAGTCTCCTCAAGATAAGGATGAAACTTATGATGATAATACATATAGTAATGTGTGGGATGTCCATGAATGAAGTAGATAATGCTCAATACGCTATTATAGATTGAGGTTTCTAGTAGTTATAGAAAGCCAAGCAAGAAATGGGAATGATGTTTTTTTTGGAGTGAAGATGACTTAAAACCGTAGCAGAATCTTACCATGAGCTTAATGATTTCAGGGTTTTCCTTTCATCACTTATTAAGTTTTGATGATATTGCTGCAAGTAGGTCCTGCATGACGAATTTGCAGTTTTGACTTTATTAATGTCTTAAGCATATAGCTTACTTATTACTGTGAGATTTATACTAGGTGTTACACATTTCTGGAAATCACATGTAGCTAGATTAAAGATTATTACAAATAAACTAATGGGTTGCTGTTGGTTTGTATATTAAACCGCGATGATTATTTATAATAATGAGGAAATAATTGAGTTCAAAAGTCAAAATGAGTGGAACATGCAATTTTAGTTATATTGTTTTACCATGTTTGACCATAAAAGTCTAAATAGAATGTCATATTATAGAAACACTTCTTAAGAAATTGATCTTAATATGGGTTTCTAATTTTTGGCATATTCATGGTGCCAAAAGCCAACATCATAATCTCATGTCTGCAGTTCTTGGAGCAAAATTCACCATCTAACAGTCAAATATAGTAGATCAAACGTGGGAAGTTTTATATTAGAAGACATTTACACTGATATATATCTAAATAATAGAACTCGAAGAACAAAACTATTTATCATAAAATCACTTTAAAACGTAATCCCAAATAGGGGTTTTCATTTTACCAGAAAAAAGATCTACTCTTTAACCGAATCATGGTGCTGGAAGTTAACATTACAATCAACACCAAGATAGAGCTTGATTTGGTTAACTACTTAACTGTGAGGGTTGTGTACTTTTGTTTATCGCCCATACCCCAAATAGCAAGCCAAACAAGTTACGAGAATGATGTTCTTTTTGTGCGAAGTCGACATAAAAACGGATGTAATCTATGCATTTAGGCTTTAAGCAATCACGAGGCCTAACAACATTGTGCTTTAATGTCTGTTCTATACTAGAATGACATTATATCTATAAATGTTGTGTTAGGAAATGTAGTGATTGCTTGAACGGAAATGTTGAGAATAGTTGAAAAGAATGTAGATTGTAGTAGTTTGTTGTTATGTATTTGTTTGTGGATCTTGAGCATGTTTAAGATCCGCTTGTGTATCCCTTGTAGGATTTATATGCATTTTGATGGTAATATATTCTTCACATTCTCATAAGAAAATTGCAATAAAAAAAGAAAAAGAAAAAAAAAAAAGATCTACTTGAGTGTTTTCTTTGCATAAATTACTTGAATGTAAAACCAATGGTAAACACTTGGAATCTTAAAGAAGGTCAAAATTGGTAGGAAGTCATGAGAGTTTAGAAACTTCTTTGGGTATCCCACAATCCCACATTCATGGAGTTTGTAACCAAAAGTGGCTATATACACATAATCATATTCTATTGATTAGTTCTATATGTGTCTAAGTCTCACTAGGATTTTTTTAAGCGGTTCAAAAATTGAAATTGCGTATTAAATCCTTGAGAACTAAAACACATTTGGATCTTATATTTTAAAATTATTTTTGTTAGCTAAAACACATTTCGATCTTATATTTTAAAATTATTTTTGTTAGCGACAACCATTTGACATATGATAACTAGAAAAAAAATCATGGTTATCCTAAACTCTACTTATTTATAAATCGATCTTATATTGATCGTTTTAGTTATATACCTTGTCTATCCCGTATAGGCGGCATATGCATTTCTCTATCATATTCTTGTTATCTACTTAGAATTATTTTTAATGTATTTTTTTGCGTTTTAGCTTTGCTTTTTATAATGGGAACATAATTGCTTAAAATGCATTGCTTTTTGGCAATCCCACATAGCTTGGTGAACTAAAGTAGCTAGAGGGAAGTGATTATAAATAGTGAGTGAAGTGAATAAACAAGAGTATGTAAGTTGAAATTTTCAAAAGCCTCGACTGGGTAGTTCTCCAAAATTGAAAGTTCTTTCGTTTAACTGAAAGCTCGATGATTATGAAGTCTAAAATAACTGAAAGTACGCTGGTTTTAGCTCTTTCGTTTAAGTTCTGCTATTGTTTTGATTTTAATAAAATTGGCCATATAAAAGAAAGTTAATAGACATGCCACAAAGCTAATTGGCCGGTCTAAAGAAGTCAGATATGTCACTTGGTTGCCACCTCGCTAGGTTCTTTAATAAATCATTGATATAGTGAGTATAAGGATTTCAGTAGGTGTAACTCCTTATGTCAGATGGACCATTTCTTTTGTGGTGTTTTCTATCTTTTAAGATCAAACTGAAAGATGTAACTTTAGTGATTTCTTTTGGTGTTTTTCTATCTTTGTGTTGTTGCGCTCCAATATCCACTTGATAATAAAACCATAGGTCTAATAAACCAATTGCCTCTTAGACTTAAGTATGCAAAACTCAAAGGAAACCTCAAAACCAAATAAAAAACTAAGACTTTAGTCACTATGTATAAACATAAGTTCATAAACTATCGCAATGTTTGACCTTGATTAAACAAACTCGACTCAACGCCCAACCCAAAAGATATCGACACAATCACCTTACCATAAGTCCATAGCTGCATACACATATTGACACAAACATGACAGTCCAATAGCTCTATGAAAATTGGAGTAGATTTCTATATATTACATGTTATAAACTCACAATTCCATCTCAGTCTCAAACTCGATGGAACATGAGTTAACTGATAAAAACTCAATTCATTTGCAGTCATTTCCATGGTCACAATAATCTACATTGTTTTGTATATAAAGAACACGTGTATCCTATATTATCTTTTGAAGGGAAAAAATGATCATGGTATAACATTACATAAATTGTACTGCAATTTTAAACAGCCATCTAATTTCCAATCCGCGGTCGATCTATTTATTCCACAAAAAGCGGGCCTCGTTTAAGATCCAATGTTCAATCTCACATTCTCTTCAGTAGCTGGTTTTAAAGTCAAAACACAGTATACGACAGAGAGCCGAGATAATACAGTTACAAAACTGTTCAAAATCTAAGATAATACATGCTTACCTATACTTTCGACAGCCTTCATAAAATTTTGAACCTCGCTGCTCTCTAAATATCACTGCTATTTCTTCCAAACATTGGAGCTGCATTACAAAAAAATATACATTCATTTTAGACATACGTATAACATAAATGCACGGATGTAACAACTATTAGTATAGTATAAATGTTGAAGCATCAATTGTCAGCCATTTTGATCAAGTCTATGTATGCGTAATAAATAATGCTAAGAACCTATACGTTAGAACACCAAAAACTTGGACAAATAGAACTACTAACAAGAACTTCTAGCACCATGATTAGGTTGAAAAGTACATCTTTATTATGATTAAGTTATAAAGTGTTAATATTAAAGAGACTTATTCTTCAAGTTCTATTCTTTAGATATGTATCAGAGCAAATGTCTAATAATACAGAAATTCTCTACCTTTGGTCTACTATATCTGACTTTTAGATGGTGAAATTTTCTCCAAAAAGTGCTGACATGAGATTATGATGTTGGCTTTTGGCACCATGAATAACCTAAAGTTTAGAAAGCACGCTTTAAGATCAAATTATAAGCTTGGTAGTTATCTCCAAAATTACAAGTTTATAAGAATTGGTAACCGTGTTTTTTCTAGATTTCAACAAACCGACAATGCTAAAATAAAATTATGTAAGACACCCTTTAAAGACAAAAATAACTAGATAAGTTATCGACTTGTCTAATTGGCCGGTCTAAAGAAGCTATATTAGGTCTCTCATTTCTGAAAGGTCTCTCATTTCGCTTCTCATATTCTATCTTGTGTGCGATGGATATCCACTTGATGTAAAACCATAGGTCTAACCTATCAATTGACTTTTAGACTTAAGTATGCAAAACTCATATGAACCTCCAAACAAGAATCGAAAACGAATAAACTTTAAACCAGATGCAATGGTGTGTGAGAGCTCCCTCACACATAACTTGGTTACAGCTTATAGTGAGGAAAGGTGCGTGACACCAAAAATGGAACCTTTCGATGAGAATGGTGGCCGAACCAAGGGTATGACAGATAAACATAGACCTCACAATTTTCTAAATCAAGCTCTATGTTTCTTTAAACACTTAATCATACTACTTGGATTGCATCTTTGAATCCTTAAAGGCTATAGAGAGTTTCGTTATTATTGAACCAGCGGCATCCACTTGGTTTGATTGATGCTTGTGTGCATTCAATCATCACTAAAGCTCTTAATAATCCGCTTCTACTTGGAAAACCAATCAAGAATATGGTTCTTGACGATGATCAGGGGTATAATGGAACGTCATAGAATTTAAAGACACAACCTTTGGCTAATGACACACGTTCTTGGTATGATGATCTTTGTTTCGGTATGCTTTCCACGCTATTTGTTGTTGTTTGGTATACATTTCGTTCAACAAGTAATTTCTTTCCTGTTTTAACTTCGTCTCACCAATATCGACTCGACTTAGACCAATGTATATTGATTTTAGCCTTACCCAAACGTCTCAACGGGCATATCATTTTATCATGACATAACAAAACAAAATGTAAAACATCATGTTTTACCCGCTTGTCGAAACATGGGAGAAGTCTTTGAGTTTGGAAAATACATGACTGGCCCCATCGCTGCTTTTGCCGCCGCATTGATCCACATCTCCAACATTAACAAAAAATACCAACACAAATCCAACTTTCACGTAAAATGTGACATGTTTTTTCGATATACACGGAAACGGACACAAAGTGTTATTTGATATGTGATGTTCCTAATATTTGAGTGTAAACAAGAAAGAAGAAGATGGACAAAAACATAGGATGATCCGAAATAATTGGAACGAGGGAATTTCCGTTTAGAATTACTTTTGTTAAAGATGGTCATTTGACTTGTGATTAACTAACGAGGTCACTGCTATTGGCTTTGTAATTACATTTCAAATAAAAAGCGTATCGGAATCTCAAAATGTAGCCAAGATCGATGGCCACGCACTAAAAAATAAAGGGCAATAATTCAAATTACAACATCAAAAGTGTATCTTAACATGTTTAATTAGAGTATGTTCCAAAGCAATGCTATATATAGACTTAATCAACTCTATACTTATAAAATTTTTACGTAATTTGTATAAAAATCCCTTTTAAGATAATACAAAAAGCCCAAGTGGAATTCTACCATGTCCCTCTTATGATTGTAAAACAAAAAATGAATACTTGTATCTTAAAGTAGGGCAAAATTGGTTGAAGTCGTGAGAGTTTAAAAGTTTCTCGGATATCTCACATTGGTATAGTTTGTAACCAAAAGTGGTTATATATACACGAGCATAGAGATATAAATTATTCACTTGAAAATTGTTTTTAAGTCTCGAAGGTTTTACTTTCTGTTCAAGAATTGAAATCGTGAAGTTACACTTTAGGCGCTAAAACACATTTCTTTCTTATATTTTGAATTATTTTGTTAACGAAGCCATTTGACCCATGGTTAAGTCTAAAAATAAATCATGTCCTAAATTCCAAGTTAATTTGAGAGTTGGGACTTGGGAATATATCTTTGTTATTGCTAATATTGTTTTACTTTCCCCTTTGAATATTTAGTATAAATTAGGCATCGTGTTTGTATAAAATTGTTGTTGCCATTAACATCCATTTAAGTTGTCTCATTAGGCGCCTACATTCAGAGATACAATATTTCATCAAAGAACAACTTCAATCTTGACACGTTGTTATGGGTTAAATACAAATATGTTACTAAACTTTTCAAAAAGTTCTATGTGATCCGAACTTTCATTTTGTTCACTTAGGTTATCAACTTATAAAACTTGACATATGAGATCACCTAACTTATAAAAAATTTTCACTTAGGTTACTCAACTTGTAAAACAGACATTTATGATACTTAAGATATCCAAAAATATACGATTAATTCAATTCCTATCAACACTAAAATATGCTTCTTATAAGTTTTGTAACCTAAGTGAACAAAATAAAAGTTCAAGAACTTAGGCAAACTTTATTGAAAAGTTTAGTAACATATTTGTATATTAACCCCATTGTTTACCATTGACATTCTTTACAAAAGTTACAAACATAACAAAATATTAGTTATACACGGTCACCATACGTCTATGTGATAACTATTGGTATATGGGGGCATTCCTCAACTAAACTCTTAATACAACAAATTATATAAGAAAAAAATCAAAACAGAATAAAAAGCTTAGTGCCCTTGGCATAAAAACTTAGTGCCCTCAAGTTTATTGGTCGGGGGAAGAAACCGGAGGCCTGAAACGTCTTCTCTACATTATCTTTTGGTCGAAAAAATGGCGGATGGGGAAGGTGGTAAACTGGTAAAGTGAGATCGTGACTTTTGAAGAACTAATTAATAAAGTGAGTATCAATGAGTTTATTAATAACTTATTGATTTGTAGAAAATAGACCCTTTATTGTTTTTTTTTAATCTAAATCTAGACCCTTTTATAAAATATACAATAAATAGCGTAATTTCTCACTCTTACCAATAACTTATGAGTAGTGATTTTATACACTCATAAAATTTATTGGAACACTCTTACAAATGCTTTAAGTAGTTGTATAAATTTTACATTATGCTTTATCTAATTGTATTGTGTTGATGTCGAGTTAGATATTTTGATTAAGTTTGTTTATTTTTCATATTATAATTATATTGCTTTAAAAACATTATTTAAAAATCATTATAGTTTGACAAATGTTTAATTTATATTTCTCCATGAAGTATATGTATTGGATGTATGAATACAATAAACAAAATGAGTGAATGTTTTCAAGTAAGCAAGTTTATATTGCCAATTAGAATTCATATTATATATAGCGCAAATAAAACCCGACACCGCGATCCGGGATGGCTTAAATTACGTAAAAAGTCATTTATCGGCAAGCTATCTAACATAAATTTTTGAATCGATGCCCTCTTATCACTTTTCCCGCTTCCACCATTATACATATAGTGCTTACCAATGTTTTGAAAACCGGCTTTATAATCGACCTGCCGAAGTCAATGGCACCGGTCAACTTGTTCGACCGGGTGAACCCGCTTTTAAAAAAAAAAAAATAAAAATAAAATAACCGGTCAACCGTTCAAATAGCGAACCTTTTATAAAATATTTTGAAACCAAACCCATTCGAGAACGGGTTGACCTGTCACTCAAAACCCTACCGGATTAACCGTTAACCCGGTTTTAGAAACCCGGTTTTTTGACCTGTTTTTTCAACCGTCCAACCGGTTAACCCGGCCGGATCGACCCGGTTTCAAAACATTGGTGCATACACGATAATGATGTCCGAAGTTTAAAACTCGCTCACAACTTTTCTTATTGTGGTTTTAGTTCCCAAAATTCCCTCAAGCAAAATAGGTGTTTTTAATTGTTGTTTTCTTATGAACTTTTAAGAAAACTCTAATAAATATAAGTTAAAATTACATGTTTTCTCCGTTGTAACAAATGAATTAGTGACATAATGACAATGGTTTAATACAAGCTTTCTTTGTATGTTTCGTTACAATATGATCCTAATAAATAAGAATTGGAGATAGGGAATGGATGAACTAGGTAACATGTCGATACAAGTACTATTGATCAAGATAGGATCGGTCACAAAGAAGTTTGGTCCTGATAACATTTTCTTCTTTAGTTTTGTACGCTAGATAGTATCTTGATGTCAATGGTCATGAAGGAACTCGTGTGCGATTTTGATAAAATTACAAATGAATAATGATAGTTTTCGATTGTATAAACTAATGAATCTCATGTGAAGATAAATAAACACTAGATAAAGATGGTCGGCCAGCTATGAACATGTTATTTCTTATAAACGAAACCCATAGCAGAAGTTTGTTTTGCTTGTGGTTTTTAAAGTCGTTATTCCTCTAAAAAGTTGATAAAATTTGGTTATGAAACTTGGAAAAAGGATTGTAACAGTTGTTTAGGAATCTCAAGTTGCTTTTATCCCGAGACATATGGAACAAGACAATGTAAGATTCGTGGATTTAGCTATAAAAACACATCCATTTTTTGTAAATCCACCAATGTGGGACAAGTTTCACTTCCATTTTTCTAGCTTTCATTTTTCTTAGCATTACACCAATGGCCATGAAGGAACTCATATCCGATTTTGGTATAATGTTTAAAATGAATAAAACAGTGGTTTTTGGATTGTATTAAACTAAAGAACTCATGTGAAGTTTATGGATCATTTAATACGATTCTTTTGATAACTCGGTATTTGGAATTGGCCTATATTGGCTTTCTTATAGCATATACTCACATAGTTCATATGTTTAAGTTGATCACGTTTTTTTAAACATAATTTGAAGGCAATTGGTTCTCTATATATTATGTTAGTACATTTGAGATGTTGGTAACATAATGATATCGCCTTTATATATATCAACCAACGCCATTAACTGAGATTTGGTGTGTAGTTGTTGTTGAATACTTGCTTTATACCAATTGAGGATTCCTCATGAAAATTGGTCGATAATAAACACGCTAGTATAAAAATGAAGCAGAATTGTGTTTAGTATTCACTTCGAATTTGAGTTATGTTTTATGTATGAAAAAATGAATAAGTTGGCTTTTACTTAAAGAAAAGATGAAGTTATTAACTTAAACAATCTATGTAACTAAATATGATACGAATTGCAAATGGTAATCAAAGCTGACATGGTTTTAAAAATCGTTCGTACATTCATCCGGAGAAAAATACAAGTTGAATTTGTGACTGGTACTCAAAGTAGCCGCTTTTGTATTGCCAGTCGTATATATAACAAGACGCGTGAGGACTGTTGAGTTAAGAATGTGCTTACTCAAAGTAGCCGCTTTTGTATTGCCAGTCGTATATATCACAATCGGATGAGAGATACATGGACGTGGGTGGGTTGTTGGGGGTGTCTAAGTATATTTTAATGAAGGCCCGATAGATGTATTAATTGGAACATGGGAGTGAGAAGTAGCAGAAAACATTAGTGAAGGAGTTCTTTCACATACTCTACATTCCTGAAAGATTTCAAGACGAAATAAACATGGAAACGAGTCACAAATGTTGGGATTTAATACTCATAACAATTATATAAATCAAATAACATCATCAAAGCATGCAGCGAAAGTAAATAGGAATAATATATGTAAGTAATTAACCGAATAAGAAAACGCGTACCTTTTAGAAATTCAAGAATCAAACGGTAATTGAACAAGAACAAAACCCAAAACCCTAACTTTAGGGTTTAATAAATTCACCCAATCAAAAGTCGACCACCAAGATTACAAGCTCAATCGCAAGTTGTCCTTCGTTCTTGTACACACGCATCTAATAGCTTATGATGTGAAAAGTTAGTTTCTTGAATCACAAATAAAACCAAACACTTGTTTCTTTGAGTTAAGCAAAATCAAACACCCTTGTGGTGAGGGTATATGACCGCCACACAAAGAGGGAGAGAGGAGAAGAGAAATTAGGTATATTGGTGATCCAAGATTAAGTTGTGAATGAATACAAGGGATTGTATTTATAGGTAACTTAACTTGGTGACCAAGTTTGAGTGGTATTGGGTTTGGAACCCAACCGATCGGCCAAAGGCAATCCTAAGGGATCTAGAACTTTCTCGACTTGTAATTTCATCTCTTGTCCTTATAGTTTATATTTAACGCATCGCTAACCAAACCTCGCAATTATTTAACTATCGTTATGTTTTATTTCGCGACTAATAATTAATAATAACATTTTATGTATTAATTATTAACATCAACTCATATGTATGTGTGCAACTCAAGTCTCGAAGTTCAATCCGACATACATATATTTAAATATCCATAAAACCTTTCAACAAAGCGGTGTACAACCATGAAGCGAGCATACCACTTTGATCCAAAGGAGGTTTGGTTCGTTAAGGAAGCGCCGCCACCATTTGGCTAACATACTAAAATTACACTTATGCTTTTTTGATTCTCTTTGAAAAGTGTGTACTTAGAAATCAGACATGAACTGCATCATTCAGTTTTATAGAAGGCTCTGTTTTTCACGGTTTTATGTATAGTATCAAGCAACGATGTTTCATGGAATCATGGGTTCAAAGTTAAGAGGCGCGGGTTTCATTATTTCAATTTCTTCAACACAATTTCAAGTTTCATTCAACGTTTTAGTAGGCTCAAGTAGTTTGTAATTTCAAGACTTTCCTCAAATGTATCATCCTTATGAGATCTTTTTTATTTCTTTATCAAACCTAGTAGTATGCAGAAGTTTATACTTTATAAATCATACTGGTGATTCAAAAACTACTCAAGTGTGAATATATGCTTTAATAGGAGTTGGTTTCTTATGCGAGGCGAGAACATATGTGTACCTTCAATACACAATGAAAGTTGAGTTAATTGCTTCTAACCCAATATTAAAATGCGAGAAACTGTGTACACTTTTATTAATTATTAATGAAAATCAGATTGTAATAAAATGTGAGAAACTGTGTACACTTTTATTAATTATTAATGAAAATCAGATTGTAATAACAATAAATAAATTAACAGAAATAATAAAACAGCAGACAGATTGGGGTAACATAACCAACCTAAAAGAATTTGATAACCAATATTATGATTTTCTTATAAACTAGTCTCCACTTCCTCTCTGGGTTTGTGATAGTTTTATTTTTTCCATATTTTGTAGCCTCACTTGAGACACTATATCTCATTCATTTTACTCAATTTGGACATACTTTAGCTCATAAGCTCTCTTTCAGAGAACAAAATGCCCCACAACCAACACAAATATATGTAACATATACATACATTAAATAATGTCCAAAATTTTCAAAAACCACTTTGCAAAACTCATTTTTCCAACATAAAAAGATACAAGTAATTAAGAATTAATGAATCCAGTCGAACCACAAAGAATTGATTTTTTTCAAATCTTCTTTTATTAGCACTATCCAAGTTTCTTCATGTTGTTATGGGTAGAAGTTGAATTCATTCCCACGAATCCAACTTTTAAAAAGATACAAACATTTAAGGATCAATGAATCCAGTCAAACAACAAAGGTCTGATTTTTCTGTTTCTATAAAGGATCCATGTATGCAGATATAGTAACCAAGTTTGTTTCGATATAAAGCAGCCAAGGAAAGATTCCAGATGTAAAGAGGTAAAGAAGATTTTACATTGATAACTACGGACTCGATAACTTGGTTTACAGTTTGTAATGTATCTTACCATGTTATAATTAGAGTACCTTCCATTCTAAGGCTAAGGACTTTATCAATTCAATTGCAACATCGTGTTATAATAGCACATTGGATTTCTGTGAATCTATATTTCGTATCAACTCACCTCATTGCTTTAAAATTTTCCCTTAATTTACAAAAAAAAAATGCTTTTTTCTTTAAAGAGAACTAGGACAGCCTTAGTGGAATTCTACTATGTCCCTTGTATGATTATAAAACTGGAAATAAACACTTGAAACTTAAAGAAGGCAAATTGGTTAAGATCGTGAGAATTTAGAAAGTTCTTTGAGTATCCCAAATTGGTGGAATTTGTAACTAAAAGCTGGTATATATATATAGAAGCATATGCATTTGAATTGTTGAGCTTTAAATGTGTTTAAGTTTGGCGAAGCGAAACTGCCTGGTTCCTCTTTATAAGTCAAGAAACCTGGCGTGCTCGCTTTTCCAACTAAAATATATTTCAATCTTATTTTTTGTCTCATTTCTCTACCCAATTTTTGTTATCTTTTCTGCATTGTTCCATATGGTTTTCTTTTCTACTCTTTATTATACATGCACTTAAAAGTCTAATAAATAAATTTTGTAATCAAAAAAATTTATGAAGCCAAATATAAACACAACACAAAACTCCAGTGGAGCGACTAAGCCGCATTATGACCAAAGCCAAACAGTCTGGTATCCATCTCACTGTGCGAATAATCAAACAATTTTACCAACCAACGAGGTTGTTCATGTCACATAGCATTCCGTTGTCACAGATCGAAGAAATAAGCTGCCCAATTTGCAACAGACTGGTATCCATCCTCACTGTGCTTTCTTCGCCGTTAAGCATACACCCCATAGAAACCGGCACTTTTAATTCTTCATAAGGCTGCATACCAAATCCAAGAAAATTACAACAGATACATTAACCAAGCAATCTGCAAGTTTTTTAAAGCCTTTTGTAGCATCATAACAATGTTATGATGATATATATTAAGTATGCTAAGAATGAGCCTCTAAACGTTTTGTATTCATCTAAATTATATAAGTTAATAGTCGAACATGACAAGTCTGTTAATGAGTATATCATGCATTGTACTTGAACACATATTGCCTTTCGCTATAAGCGAGTTGAACTACAGAAATAAACAAAACGATGAACCCAAAACACTAGTACAGTACTACTCTATATAAGGCATTTCTCATGCCTTAATAGTATGCAGAAGTATATACTTTATAAATTATATTTGTGATTCAAAAACTACTCGGGTGTGAATATATGCTTCTATAGGAGTTGGTTCTATACTTACAAAAAAATACGCGTAATTTGCATAAATACACACTTTTCAAAGAGAGTCAAAAAAGCCTAAGTGTAATTTTACCATGATCCTCGTGTGATTGTAATACTTAAAATAAACACTTGGAATATTAAAGAAGGGGAACCTTGGTGGAAATCGTTAAAATTTTGAAAGATCATGGAGTATCCCACATTGGTGGAGTTTGTAAACAAAAGTGGCTATATATACACGAGCATGCACATTTGACTGTTGATTTCTAAATGTGTTAAAGTTCCTATGTCTCTCAGTTTCAGGGTTCAACTCTCGGAAGTGTGACTTTGAGGGACTAAAACACGTTTAGTTGATTTTTTTGCTAAGATTTAGCTCGTCATGGTAAAGAAACATAAAGGGCTTTCTAAATCTACTTTTATTAGCACTATCCGAGTTTCTTCATGTTGCTATCGATCAGCATTTTGGGTTTGTTATCATGGTTTTAGGTATAGTATCAAGCATAGATGTTTCATGGGTTCAAAGTTAAGAGGCGCATATTTCATTATTTCAATTTCGTCAACACAATTTCAAGTTTCATTCATGGTTTTAGTAGGTTCAAGTGGTTTGTAAATTTAATAGTTTCCTCAAATGTAGAAGTTTCATTCAAGTTTATACTTTATGAGATCTTTCTGTTCTCTTCATCAATCCTAATAGTATGCAGAAGTTGAGTTCATTGCCTCGAATCCAACTTTTAAAAGATACAAACATTTAAGGATCAATGAATTCAGTCGAACAACAAAGGTCTGATTTTTTTGTTTCTATAAAGGATCCATGTATGCAGATATGGTAACCAAGTTTGTTTCGATATAAACCAGCCAAGGAAAGATTCCAGATGTAAAGAGGTAAAGAAGATTTTACATTGATAACTACGGACTCGATAACTTGGGTTACAGTTTGTAGTGTTAGATCAGTCGTTTTAACTAAAAGAAATGCTTAAAATTTCATCCCCTCTGATGATAATCATTAGCTAAGTGGTTAAAGTACAAAAAAAAAAAAAAAAAAAAAGTATCTTAAAAATTAGAGTACCTTCCAATCTAAGGCTAAGGACTTTATCAATTCTATTGCAACATCGTCTTATACAACATTGGATTTCTGTAAATCATTATTTCATATCAACTCGCCTCTTTGCTTTAAAATTTTCGCCTAATTTACCGAAAAAAACTTTTTCTAAAAAGAGAGCTAGGACAGCCTTAGTGGAGTTCTACTATGTCCCTCGTATGATTATAAAACTGGAAATAAACACTTGAAACTTAAAGAAGGCATATTGGTTAAGGTTGTGAAAATTTAGAAAGTTCTTTGAGTATCCCACATTGGTGGAAGTTGTAACTAAAAGCTGCTATATATATAGAAGCATATGTCTTTGTTTGTTAAGCTTTAAATGTGTTTAAGTCAGCTGAACTGTGAGTGTTTGGTTCCTCTTTGTAAAACAAGAAACCAAACACGAAATCAGCTTCAGCTACTAAAATATATTTCGATCTTATATTTTTGACTCGTTTCTCTTTATGAAACGATAAGTTACTAGCTTGCGCTTCAGGCTACATAAGTATATTTCGATCTTGTATTTTAAAACTGTTTTTGTAAACTTAACATAACCATTTGAGCTATGATTAGCCTAAAAAAGAATTCTCTATTTGTTGCCCAAAACACAAAGCTAATAAGAGAACTCATTTGTACCTTCGGAGTTTTTGTTATTGTTAATATTATTTTATTTTCCACCTTGTTTTACCCTTTAGTTTTAATCAATATGGAGCAAATTAATTCATGAAATAAAAACGATATCATCCTTTTAGTTGTATACTTTAATAAAGGACCTTTATGGAGCAAGATATAAACACAATTATTACATAAATGTATTCAAACTATACTCTCTTCAAAGATAATAACCAAAGCCAAAAACTCGATAAGCACCTACAACAACAGCAAATTTTGCTAATCCACGCACAGCTGCACCCCAAAAGACAAAAGACGATTGTGGCTTTTGCTTCTGCATGAATCTGCATATCAAATCCAAGAAATTACAGCATATATGTTAACTACAAAACCAGAATCCGCTGAAACCGGTAAGAAAAGTAGCACACAAAATATATGATTTGACTATCATGGTCAAATGAACTAGCTGCTAGCTTTAAGGATTATAACCACTCTTTAAGTTTTCTCAAGCCTTTTGTAACATTATATCATTTTTCTGATGATAATGCAATGTACTAAGAAACTAGGTCATGCGTTACTACTGTTGGAAAATTGGTTGGCAAAAGTGACTTTTGACCAACTTTGGACACAATTATCTATATGTATATGTCACATATATGAGTAATAGTTTGTAGGTTCGCGTTCTCCTTGAAGAGAGCTTCGCACTAAGCCTTTATGTGTCCAAAATAGAGTTGATGTGAATGAGATATCGGGTCTCAAAGTTAGGCATTCGGTACCATGCTTAAAGAGGAAAAGTAGTTTATTTTCAATCCCACATCGGTGGGATGAGTAAACTTAGAGGGAGTCTATTGTGTATAAATAGATGCCCTAATTCCACAAGTTTCACACACATCAAATCAATAGTTATTATTGATTTCCAACATATGGAATACGCATCTCTTAAGATGAAATTCTGGGCAGTTTAGTTAAGTCCGACAAGACAACTTTGCACTTGTTTTGGTCATGTTGTACCTGGAAAATACGAACTGTTTTAAAGGGAAGCGTGTCAAACACGCGCCTCGCTTTTAGTGCTTCTTTGCTGATCTTTATTTTGGTGATCAAGTAAGTCTTTTGACTATTTTATTATTTTATTTAATTATCGTTTATCCGCTACATTCGTTTTGTATTTAATTTTCTGTTATTTATTTATTGTTAATTTTATTTATTTAGATTTTATTAATAAAAGTGTAACCGTTTCCCTACAAGTCTTAAAACAGATTCTGTTTAATGTAATTAAAACACTTTTTATTAAAATCGATTTATTTTAATTAATGATTTTATACAAACTGCTTTTCTCTTGAAACCAAGATTGTGTTTATTTGAAAATCGTTTTATAACTAAACGTAATTTTAATTAACAGATTTGGTATAACATGATTTATAAACCATTTTAAAATGGATTTATTGAATCAGTTTATATTGAAACCATGATGAGTTTCTTTTCAAACTGATATATTTAGTTTGTTTATTGCATGTGTTATTATTTAAATCGGATATGAAACCAAGCTTGTGTTTTTCGGAATCATATTTGGTACAAGTTTACATAAACCATGTCGAGTTTATTAGATACCATATTGTTTTAACAATTTTTAACTGTTTTGTGTTTAAATATTCACAAGTTAAGCGATGGTAACATAATTTGTGACCCTAGTGAATCTTGCGAATGTAATTGGTGCGCCAGTTACAAACATGGTTAAAAATCATGATGAAATTAGATTCATTGAAACCAAGTGGAGTTTCTTTGAAACAAATCTCATAAAATACAAGTTGTTATTTTATTAGATTACTAGAACGTGTTTATTGAAACCAAGATGAGTTTGTTTGAAACAAAATCTGATAATATACAATTTGTTATCATATTTTGTGGAAAAGTTTCTTTGACTTGTTTAGCTTATTTAAACCAGGTTGAGTTAATTATAAACTTAATATAATTCTTGAAACTTTATGCATTTGAAAGTAGATCTATAGAAACCTTGTTGAGTTTCTTTGAAAGAGTAAATCTATTTTGAAACCTTGTCGAGTTTCATTGTAGAATTATATACCATGTGATGCAGATCTATTAAGATATTGTTAAAGAAGATTGACAAAATCATATTACAAATTTGTTTTTGTTTAAAAACATTATGTAATATGCGATATTGTTTAATTGAAATACTTGTTTAAAAACGGTTTTGTATAATGGATCTTACAAAACAATAGTGTTTTAAACAAAATTTGATGTTATCGTGTTTGTTAAGAAACACTTTGTGATATAGCAAGTTGTTAATTATTCCAAATTTAGTGTTACACTAATAACGAAATATTAACAGAATGTTCGGAATGTCATGAGTGACATCTAAAAATCTGCTCGAACTTGATTAAAGGGAGACCGATACTGAGTTATGTACGGTAGATGCTTTAAAGGATTCAGATTTTATGTGCCATAACTATGGGTTAAATGGCTTGAATGAAATGAAAATTGTTGCCAAGGCAGGATCCGACATTAAAAATGGTGGATTAACACTTGGGAATCATGTCATGAGTATGATGATAAGAGTTTGGTTAACTCTTTCAAAGTAGCAGAAAATGGAGAGATGCAATCTATGGGCAACTCTATAAGCGCTAATAGCAAGGGAAAATAAATGTGATGTTGACATTCACATGTGGAAAAGAGCTTAAGTGAACCAACACGTTGTATGTGCCAGAGATTCGTAGGAATCTTGTGTGCCGGATGGTTGCTTAATACATTTGGCTTTATTTTTATTTTAATCAAATAAAATTGAGTTAACATTGAACAAAATTTTGGCGGCACGGGTTATGCCCTTCATTAAATGTTTAAGCTGAATCTAATTTTTTTAATAAAAATGACTATGAATTCACTTATTTGATCTGTGAATGTATAGCATGGCCAACTCGGACATGTTAATTTAACTCAATACGTTGTTTAATTAAATAAACGAACATGGATTACAAAAGAAAAACTTATGTTGAAGCCAAATTGACAAGCTTGTCTTTTCACTTGGTTGACCGTATATTAACCGAACCCTTGATTCACATAGTTTTATGTGATTTGGAATCGATACCTACTAAGGTAGCAATTAGGTACTTCATCGTAATTGTTGATGGTAGCACAAAATATTGCGACTTTTACTTACTTGAGAGTAAGGATATAGACAAGATTGATCTATACAAATAAGTTAAGAATCAACTTATTATCGAAAACAAGGCGGTTCAAAGTGATATTGGAGGTGAATATGTGTCTCCATTTCATGTATGTTCTAAACATGGAATAAGACATAAATTTATTGCTCCTTATACACCACAACATAATTGTTGATAGGAAAGAATTGTGCCTTAAAGATATGGTTATGTCATGTTGTTAAAGTCATGGTTTAAGCCATGGCATGTGGGGGAAAGCGGTTTTATTGGCTACTTATCTTTTAGATAAGATCCCTGTAAGGAAAAGAAGATAGTTCTATGAACTGTGGATGGGAAGAAAACCATCCTATAAGTACTTACGAATGTGGGGGTGTCTATCTCTGCTCGACACCCAAGGTTCAAAATATTGGACCTAAAAGCGTGGTTTGCATAATTTTGGATATGCTCATAACAATAGTGCTTATCATTTCTTTGTATGTGATTCGGAAACGATAAATATACACAAAGATACGATAACCGAATCAAGGAAAACTTTCATTGTATGAAACCGTGTTTCCTTGATTATTAGAGGAGAATGGATGTTCATCTAGGCTTGGTGGTAAAGTTGTCCATGATGAGAGGCAACCAAATGAAGAAGTCCTTCATGATGAGAAACATCAAGATGATAATGTTGTTCGTGATAAGAGACAACAAAGGAGTTGATAATGATCTCCAAGATGAGAGACAAGATCAAACTGAGGAAGAAGAGGTTGAACCTAGAAGAAGCAAAAGGGCAAGAACCGAGAAATCGTTTGGACCCAATTTTGGTTCTTTTATGGTTGAAAATGAACCTACTTCATATCGAGAGGCGGTTACTTCCTCAGAAGGGCTTCAATGAGAAGAAGCCATTAAAAGTGAAATAGATTCTATTTTACAAAATCATACTTGGGAGCTCATGGATTTACCTCTTGGTTGTAAACCACTAGGCTATAAATGGATCTTCAAGAAGAAGATGAAAGCCGATGGCACCATTGACAAGTATAAAGCAAGATTAGTAATCAAAGGATTTAGACAACGAGAAGGTCTTGATTACTTTGATACATATTTGCTTGTTACGTGAATAACCTCGATTAGGATGATACTTGCTATTGCCGCTTTAAGAAATTTGGAAGTTCACCAAATGGATGTGAAAACGGCATTTCTAAACGGAGATTTAGAAGAAGAAATCTACATGAACCAAACCGAGGGTTTCATGGCTCTTGGACAAGAGAACAAAGTTTGTAGGCTTGTTAAGTCATTATATGGCTTAAAGCAAGCTCCCAAACAATGACATCAATTTTTTTTCACGTCATGTCAGAACGTGGATTTAAAAATAACGGATGTTTGTGGAAAGAAATAATTGCTGGTATATATGTAATCATGTGTCTATACATAGATGGTATACTTATCACTGAAAGTGATAACAAGATGATCAAATCCACTAATGAAATATTGGAGTCAAGATTTGACATGAACTACATTGGTCGCTTTCGATATGGTTCTTGGTACTAAGATCATATGAAACCAAATGGATTTGTTTTGAAGTCAAAAACACTATAAGGACAATATTCTTGAGAGGTTCAATGTGGGGATTCCGGCCTAGCTAGAACTCCAATGACATCTTTTAAATCTCGTTATAATAGAGGTAGAGGTGTTGCCTATTTTGAATACTCAAAGAATATTGGGCGTCTTATGTGTCTAATGACGTGTGTAAGACTTGACTTAGAAGTTATAATCAAGTTAAGTAAATATACCAGTAATTCAAGTGATGACCATTTGAATAGTATTACACAAGTACTATGATACTTACGATATTGCATTTTGGAAGATATCCAACTGCTATCTAATGATAGAGTAATGCAAATATGGATTCTTACATAAAGGAATCTAGATCCACTAGAGCGGATGTATTGACTCTACGTGGGAAGCCGTGTCTTGGAAATCTTGAAAGTATTTCAAACAGACTTTTATAGCTAAATCTATGATGGAATTTGAATTTATCATTTGAGACAAATTTATAGAATATGCGGATATCTGCGTTAATTAAGTAGAGGACATACCAAGATGGCGAAACCGTAACGACCATCTATATAAAGTGATAGTCAATTGGAAATTGACAGAGCTCATATCACAATGTAAAACGGTAAGTCGAGACATATCCATCATAGACGTTGATTGGTGCGACAACTACTCTCAACTAGAGTTATCACGATTGACTACGTAAAGTCAATGGATAACATCACGTGGATCCGACGAAAGGCTTAAGCAAAGAGTTAGTTAGTAAGTCGTCTAAAGGAATGGGACTAAAGCCCTTAAAGGAATGAGTTTATATGAAGGAAAACCTAACCCAGCTTGGATGGAGATCCCAAGATCGGGTTCAATAGGACAACCTAATCATATAAATGTGGGGGAAGTCACGTCAATATGTGGGAGTTACTTAACATTGTAACTTCCTAGTCCATTCCTATAACAAATGTGACTTGTTGAGAGGTTAAACATATGGCTTTAATGATTCAGAATGAAATCACAAAGCATAATGATTCGAGATGAAATCACAAAACATATGTTTTAATGATTCAAGATGAAATCACCTATGTGAGAGAGAAGTGGGGTCGCTTTGAAGGGAATTGTGGGGCGCAAATCCTAAGAGCTCTTGCAGAACCAGGCAAATGTTCAGGACCATAATGAACATGACTATGAGGGCTTAACAATGTTAGGGAGAGTCTTGTGTGAAATGTATTGTCGTCTCACGTGAAAACAGAGGCTGAGTTCAAGGACATCGCGTCTACTCGGATCTAGGAGACTAAGTGCATCTCACAAGGGAAGGTTCAAAGGGTCACACCTACCTATCCTTTGCAAGATTCAACTATTGGAATTTCATCGTAATTTTTGTGTATTACGACCGATCTCCATTCATGTGGGGATTGTTGGAAAATTGGTTGGCAAAAGTGACTTTTGACCAACTTTGGACACAATTATCTATATGTATATGTCACATATATGAGTAATAGTTTGTAGGTTCGCGTTCTCCTCGAAGAGAGCTTCGCACTAAGCCTTTATGTGTCCAAAATAGAGTTGATGTGAATGAGATATCGGGTCTCAAAGTTAGGCATTCGGTACCATGCTTAAAGAGGAAAAGTAGTTTATTTTCAATCCCACATCGGTGGGATGAGTAAACTTAGAGGGAGTCTATTGTGTATAAATAGATGCCCTAATTCCACAAGTTTCACACACATCAAATCAATAGTTATTATTGATTTCCAACATATGGAATACGCATCTCTTAAGATGAAATTCTGGGCAGTTTAGTTAAGTCCGATACAACTTATGTTTTGGTCATTGTACCCGGGAAACAAACGGCGAATTGTTTTAAGGGAAGCGTGTCAAACACGTGCCTCGCTTTAGTGCTTCTTTGTCGATCTTTATTTTGGTGATCAAGTAAGTCTTTTGACTATTTTATTATTTTATTTAATTATCGTTTATCTGCTTACATTCTGTTTGTATTTAATTTTCTGTTATTTATTTATTGTTAATTTTATTTATTTAGATTTTATTAATAAAAGTGTAACCGTTTCCCTACAACTACTGATGTCCATGTTAATGTCGAGTTTAAGAAGTTGTAAGTTTGACCTAAAAGTCAATCAGTATGCTGATACTACAGTATACATAAATGAGTGTCGCATTAGACATAGTAATTGTCAAATTAATAAGCTATAAAATAGAATAAATTTCTTTGAGAAATGGTGAATAAATAACAGGAAGAAATCTTACAGAACTGGATGACTCCCGTATGGCTTAGGATAGCATGTACACATTCCGGCAATATAACCAGTTTCACTGTTTCCTTCTCCATACATAGCTTTTGACGATCAAATTCCATAACATATTCCGCCACTGTGCAGGTGCACGACTACATCAACAACATCACCACTAGTTTTTTTTGGGTAAAGGGGATAACCCCGGTAAAATAACATCACCACTAGTTTGGAAACTCACACTCGACTTTCTTGTGCTGATGAAGTCATTAGTAGCATCATGTTCGTATATAATTGTTGTTGCTATTAACTTGTATGTCTACCGTCATTACGTTGCAAACCAGTGTCGTTGCTGCTCAAGGTTTGCATATGTGAACTGTATACATCCTGAAGTGCCCGGCGTGTATACTCCAGAAACTTTACGGGGTGCCGATCTGCATGTCATCTCCCGTACGGTTTAATCTTTATGTTGTTTGTTGCGCTTAATAGGACATGAAGAAGACAAGATTGAGATGGTTTAATTCTGTAGTGTTTCGGGTATTTGATGTTGCGTTTATGGTCATTTCTTGTTGTCCAAAACATGTGTTTTTATTTTCAACATCGAATTCTTCGTTTAACAGTAAAACTAAATAAAAACACAACTAAATAAAAACACTTGAATCTTAAAGATGGGTTTTTCAAGTATCCCACACTAGTACCTGATTTGTTGTCTTCTAAATGTTTTTAAGTCCCTGAGAACCATTTGAACTTACATTTTAGAATTATTTTTGTTAACGACAACCATTTGAACTACGCTCTATTATTCGTTTTATAGACATGCTTAAAATTTCATCCACGCTGATGATAATCATTTGCAATGTGGTTAAATTACTAAATAAAAATAGTATCTTAGCATGTTATAATTAGAGTATATTCCAATTTAATGATTTCGACTTTATCAATTCTATTAGCACATTGAATTCATATTAACTTACCTCTACACTTATATAAATTTCACGTACTTTACACAAGATACTTATATAAGAGAATAAAAAAGCCCAAGTGGAATTCTACCATGTCACTCGTATGATTGTAAAACTAAAAATGAGTATTTGAATCTTAAAGAAGGCCAAATTGTTGGAAGTCTGGCGAGTTTAGAAAGTTCGTTGTGTATCCCACATTGGTGAAGTTAGTAACCAAAAGGGGCTATATATACATGAGCATATATGTTTTACTCGTTGGGTTCTAAATGTGTTTAAGTGTCTATGGGTGAGCTTTGCTGTTCAAGCGAATACAATCGCAGAGCTAGACTTTTAGAAACAAAAATAGATCTTATATTTTAAAATTATTTTTGTTAAAGATGGTCATATTTTAAACTTATTTTGTTAAGGTTGGTCATTTGACTTGTGATTAACTAACGAGGTCACTGCTATTGGTTTTGTAATTAAATTTCAAATAAAAAGCGTACCGGAATCTCAAAATGTTGCCATGACGATGCGACGTCACGCACCAGAGTAAAGGGCCGAATTCAAATTACAACATCAAAAGTGTATCTTAACATGTTTAATTAGAGTATGTTCCAAAGCAATGCTATATATACATGAGCATATATGTTTTACTCGTTGGGTTCTAAATGTGTTTAAGTGTCTATGGGTGAGCTTTGCTGTTCAAGCGAATACAATCGCAGAGCTAGACTTTTAGAAACAAAAATAGATCTTATATTTTAAAATTATTTTTGTTAAAGATGGTCATATTTTAAACTTATTTTGTTAAGGTTGGTCATTTGACTTGTGATTAACTAACGAGGTCACTGCTATTGGTTTTGTAATTAAATTTCAAATAAAAAAGCGCGGAATCTCAAAATGTTGCCATGACGATGCGACGTCACGCGCTAGAATAAAGGGCCGAATTCAAATTACAACATCAAAAGTGTATCTTAACATGTTTAATTAGAGTATGTTCCAAAGCAATTATATATATAGACTTAATCAACTCTATACTTATAAAAATTTTACGTAATTTGCATAAAATCACTTTTTAAGATAATACAAAAAGCCCAAGTAGAATTCTACCATGTCCCTCTTATGATTGTAAAAAAAAAAAAAAAAAAAAAAAAAAAGAATACTTGTATCTTAAAGAAGGGCAAAATTGGTTGAAGTCTTGAGAGTTTAAAAAGTTTTCTGGACATCTCACATTGGTATAGTTTGTAACCAAAAGTGGTTATATATATACACGAGCATAGAGATATAAATTATTCAGTTGAAAATTGTTTTTAAGTCTCGGAAGATTTTACTTTTCGGTTCAAGAATTGAAATCGTGAAGTTACCCTTTAGGCGCTAAAACACATTTCGATCTTATATTTTGAATTATTTTGTTAACGACGCCATTTGACCTATGGTTAAGTCCAAAAATAATTCTGTTGTCCTAATCTCCAAGTTAATTTGGGAGTTGGGACTTGGGAATATATCTTTGTTATTGCTAATATTGTTTTACTTTCCCCTTTGAATATTTACCATCCTCGCCTCCATACCCGCTTTTCAATATCGGAGATTCCTCACCCCCATCCCCATACCCGGTCAACTAGGGGATTACCCGGTCAAATCGGGGTAGGGTATCGGATTCTCCATCGGATTTGAGGTTTTTTGCCATCTCTACATGTGATAACTAGTGGGGGGCGATGTTCTCAACGAAACTCCTGCCGACACATAAACTATATAAGAAAAAAAAATCAAAACAGTATAAAAAAGCTTAAGTTCCCTTGGCATAAAAATCCGAGTGCCCTCTGCGCTTATTGACCGGCCAAGAAGAAACTGGTGGCCTGAAACGTCTTCTGATGTTATATCGTTTGGTCGAGAAAAATGGCGGATGAGGAAGGTGGGTAAAATGGTAAAGCGAGATTGTGACTTTTGAAGAACTAATTAATAAAGTAAAACCAATGAGTGTATTAATAACTTATTGATTTGTACAAACTAGACCCTTAACTACTTTTTACTCTTATAGCATATACTCACATAGTTCATATGTTCAAGTTGATCACGTTTTTTTAAACATAATTTAAAGGCAATTGGTTCTCTATATATTATGTTAGTGCATTTGAGATGTTGGTAAAATAATGATACGTTCCCTTATATATATCAACCACCGTCATTAACTGAGATTTGGTGTGTAGTTGTTGTTGAATACTTGCTTTATACCAATTTGAAGATTCCTCATGAAAATTGGTCGATAATAAACACGTTAGTATAAAAACATGAAGCAGAATTTTGTTTAGCTTACGCAACGAATTTGAGTTGCGTTTTATGTATGGAAAAATGAATAAGTTAGCGCTTTTACTTAAACAATCTATGTAACTAAATATGATACGAATTGCAAATGGTAATCAAAGCTAATATGGTTTTAAAAATCGTTCGTACATTCATCCGGAGAAAAAGACAAGTTGAATTTGTGATTGGTACTCAAAGTAGCTTTTGTATTGCCAGTCGTATATATAACAAGACGTGTGAGGACTGTTGAGTTAAGAATGTGCTTACGCATCCTGTTTACAGAAAAGCGTCTAGAAGAATCCGTTACACATTCCCATATATCACAATCGGACAAGAGATACATGGACGAGGGTGGGTTGTTGGGGTGTCTAAGATTACTCTAATGAAGGCCCGATAGAAGTATTAATTGGAACATGGGAGTGAGAAGTAGCAGAAAACATTGGTGAAGGAGTTCTTTCACATACTTTACATTCCTGAAAGGTTTCAAGACGAAATAAACATGGAAACGAGTCACAAAGCGGTGTGTTTCCATCTCAAATGTCCTTCCAAAAGCAAGCATCTTCGCCATTACTAATTTTATAAAATAACTTATGGAAGACGATACCAAGATCGCAAATTAATTTCATGCTTCAGTTTTGTGATTCGATACCAACGTCCCGATTTACTTCTAATGGATGAGGGATCGTCTAGGCTACCATGTACAACCATGAAGCGAGCATACCACTTTGATCCGGAGGCAGGGATGAAGCCTGGATTTTATATTGAGAGGGGCTCATATTTTACGGTATAATGTTGGTGTTTGGCTCCCAGCGAGGGTTAGATAATCAATGTCAGCAGAAACAAATACCAATTCAGCAGAAACAAATACCACTAGTTAGTTACCGGATATCACTTGGAATCGTGTGATCACTTTCCAAAGTAAACTATTCGACCCTAATGCCTGGGTTACACGAATATCTACTTGGGATAAGACCAAATGCAGTTATGGAATTAGGCACAATTCAATAACCCTTGTTCTTATAAGTGTTTTGTGTTTTCTGTGTATGTATCATGCATAATCAGATCTCCTATTTATAGGAATATACTCTTAGCTAGTCAAATGGAATTATGAGTATTAATCGGCCCATTAATAGCCTCATAATTATCCCCATTATAGCCGTTAGTGGTTACATGACCAATTAAACGTGGTCATAATACAGTTATAACTGCCACTTGAATAGGTCAAAGCCGTTACAAGCAGTACCTTAACACTAGCAGTGCTTTCACACAACTAGCAGTACTTTCATATCACCTTCAGTGGAAACACTGCTTCAGTGTAAATACTGCTACAGTGGAAACACCACTGCCGGTGAAACTACAACAAGATACTTTCACCGCCAGCTTTCTACTAGCACTAACAATACAAACCACTATTAGAGTCAGGGTGTTCATGGACCTTATGGGTGTACACTCCGTACCTCCTAACCCATTACAAGGTGTGAACTAATCCCACAAGTGCACTAAATTTTCCAACAATCCTCCCCAAATTTGGTTCACTTCATTTGCATGAAAAACAGACATCAAGCAAAACATGTGCATAAATGAAAATGTCCTGAGGATTGAATTTCCATCTTAGTAATTACACGTTCAAATATTCTAGAATCAATTGAACCCTTCAACCCATTTGAATACCTGAAGATAACTACACACAAGTTTTCAAACACTTATCAGCTCCTGACACTATACAAGCCATGTGTCCATATCCAAATTCATAAATGTTGTAAAAGCTAAAGTCCAAAGCTTAGGCGGCAAAACTTCAACATTTACATAGGTGGTTCCTCTTTAGTCATGCTCCTGCCAAGCACTTTTCAAAGAAAATTAACCATTAAGAAGTAAAGACTTCATCCTCCTTTCAGCAGGTTCGAGCACAACCTTGGGAAGTAAATAAAACATGTGCTCCAGTCCACTGAATGTTCAACTTTCCACATTGAACTCAGCTCCCAAGTTTCTTTATGAGGGAGTTGGGTGTCCTAGCATTCAGTGACTAAGTTGGACTTAAACCCATCCCTTTAGCGGACTTTATAACCAAGTCTCTAGCTAATCCCTTCGTCAAGTGATCAGCTAAGTTCTGTTGAGATCTAACAAACTCTATAGATACCACCCCATTCATGATAAGCTCACGAATCATGCTATGTCCGACACCTAAGTGTCTAGACTTACCATTGTACATCTGGCTATAAGCCTTAGCCAATGTAGTTGCACTATCACAACGGATAGAAATAGGTGCTATAGGTTTAGGCCATAATGGAATCTCAAGAAGCAAGTTTTTCAACCATTCACAAGATCCTTACCAAGAGACTAAGGCCACAAACTCAGATTTCATTGTTGAACCGGTGATGCAAGTTTGCTTCTTGGATGCCCAAGAAATTGCACCTCCACCAAGTAGGAATACCCAGCCACCGGTAGACGAATTGTCTTCAGTGTTACTGATCCAACTTGCATCAGTGTATCCTTCCAACACCGATGGGGAACCAAAGATATGAGAGACTATAATCCATAGTTCTCTTCAAATACTTCAGTACCTTTTGAACAGCTTACCAGTGATGAGCACTAGGATTACTAGTATACCTGCTCAATTTTCCCACTGCAAAACCAATATCGGGTCTTGTACAAGTCATGGCATACATCAAGCAACCAATTACCCTAGAATACTCAAGTTGAGATACAGCCTTGCCATTATTAGGCATCAGCTTCTCACAAGTATCCATAGGTGTACTCACAGGAGTACAATCAAAGTAATTGAATTTCCTCAACACCTTCTCAATATAATGAGACTGAGAGATAGAAATTCTTTTACTTTCATGTTTAATCCTTATACCAAGGATAACATCAGCCTCCCCCATGTCCTTCATGGAGAACCTTGATGACAAAAATTCCTTTGTCAAGTCAACCTGATTTTGGTCAGTGCCAAAGATCAACATGTCATCAACATATAGACAAATGATGACTCCTTTACCAGATTCATCAAATTTGCTATATACACATTTGTCAGCTTGGTTAAGAACATAACCACTAGACAAAACCACTTCATCAAATTTTTGATGCCATTGCTTAGGTGCCTGCTTTAGTCCATAAAGAGACTTAATCAGTTTACACACCTTCTTTTCATTGCCATGCATGATGAAGCCCTGAGGTTGGTTCATATAAACCTCCTCTTCCAACTCACCATTCAAGAAAGGTGTTTTCACATCCATCTGATGAATAACCAGATTGTGAATAGATACCAAAGCAATCAGCAGTCTTATGGTACTGATACGAGCCACAGGGGCATAAGTATCAAAATAGTCTATCCCTGACTTTTGTTTAAAGCCCTGAATGACTAGTCTAGCCTTGAACTTTTCAATAGTTCCATCTACCTTCATTTTCCTTTTGAAAATCCATTTGCAACCCAAAGGTTTGCAACCAGGAGGTAGATCAACCAACACCCAAGTGTTGTTGCCCATGATGGAATCCATCTCATCATTTATTACTTCTTTCCAGAAAGCAATATCCTGGGACTTTATTGCTTCTTCAAATATCTTGGGATCATCTTCAATAATGAAGCAATAGGAGTATTGGTCAGAGACCTCATCCCTTGTTCCTTCAACTAAATACAGTTGAAACTCTGGTCCAAATGACTTTGGAGTCCTGACCCTTTTGCTCTTTCAAAGCACAAGTTCAGGTTGTTGAACCACAACCTCATCAGGGACCACTGATGGTTCATCATCAGGGACCTCTGATACACCAGTGTCATGAGTTCCATTAGGAATCCTCATACTTGGTCTTGGGACTGATGAGAATCTATTCTCATCAAAGTTTGCATCCCTTGATTCAATTATAGAGTTAACTGAAACATATTCATTAGGTTCAATAACATAGAACCTATAAGCCTTGGAATGCTCAGCATATCCTAAAAAGATGCAATCAATGCCTCTTTCACACAAAGTTTTCAACTTTGGATCAGGGAGTCTTACAACAGCCCTACAACCCCAAACCTTGAGATAGTTCAGGTCCAGAGTTCATAAGGGGTAACCTTGTTCCTTTTGTTGGGAACCCTGTTCAATAAATAGCAAGTTGTTAACATAGCTTTACCCCAGAACCCTTGACTCAGTCCTGAATAGGACAACATGGAATTAACCATCTCCTTCAGCACCCTGTTTTTCCTTTCAGAAATACCACTTTGCTGAGGAGTATAAGGGGCAGTCGTTTCATGGATTATACCAACAGACTGAAAATAGAGAGTATCCATGTACTCACCTCCCCTGTCAGTCCTTAATCTTTTGATCAAAGACCCAAGTTGTAATTCAACTTCAGTTTTAAACACTTTGAATTTATCTAAAGCTTCATCTTTAGTATGTAACAGATAGACATAACAAAACCTAGAAGCATCATCAATAAATGTCACAAAGTACTTCTTATTCCCCAAAGAAAGAGTGGCATGCAAATCACACAAGTCACTGTGTATCAGCTCCAAGAGCTTAGTCTCACGATTAACACCCTGAAAAGGTTTCTTGGTTATCTTGGTCAACATGCAAGTTATACACTTTTCAGTGTCAATGTCAAATGCTGGGATTAACCCATCCTTAGACATATATTGCATTCTCTTATAGTGTACATGGCCAAGTCTAGCATGCCAAAGGGTAGAGTCAGTCAGGTCAGAGGTGATCACAAAGGCTGAATTAACACTATCAGTGGCAATAAATACACTATCAGTGGAAATATTAAGCCTGAACATTTGATTACATAAATAACCAAAACCAATAAAAACACCATTCTTAGAAAGAACAAATTTATCAGATTCAATAACTTGTTTATATCCATGATTATTCAAAAACTACTTGAAACCAAGTTCTTCCTTATATCAGGAACATGAATAACATTAAACAAAGTTACAATCTTTCCGGAACTAAACCTAAGATCTACACAACCATGACCATGCACCAAGGCTGTTGACTTATTTCCCATGTGAAGAATAGAACCATCATTCATTGACTCATAGGTCTTGAACCAGCTTCTATCTTTGCACACATGAACTGTTGCACCAGAGTCAACCCACCACGCAACATCATCATCCGGCACATAATGAGATTCAGATACATATGTAACATAATAAATCTGAAAAGACTTATTAACCATATTCGACCTTTCAGTTGAGTTGGAAGAACCACCACTCCCTGAACCATTAGTGCCTAATCCATTGGCTTTACCACCAATTTTAACACCTTTGCAGTCCCTTTTAATGTGGCCAGTTTTGCCACATTTCCAACAAGTAGGTGTTGCCTTCTTGTTAGGATATGCCCTTGTGTTATCATGATATTTGCGTTTGCCTTTGTTGTCATTGTACCTGGTGGAGTTGTTATGCTCCACCATATTGACAACAGATGCACCAGTAGCATTGCTACTCTTTGGCTTGTCATTATCCTGCACCCTCAGGGATTCCTCAATGCGCAGATGACTGCCCAACTCAACCAGAGTTAACTCCTCTTTCTTATGTTTCAAGGTATGCTTGAAATCTTTCCAAGAAGGAGGGAGTTTGTCAATGACACAAGAGACTTTAATAGCCTCATCAATGTTCATATTGTGTTGTGTAAACCTTCCAAGTATTCCAAGAAGTTCATTGTATTGTTCCATAACTTGTCTTGAATCAGTCATTTTGTAATTTGTGAAATTACTAACAAGGAACTTCTTACTTGATGCATCCTCAGCCATATATTTGGCATCCAAGGAGTCCCACAGTTCTTTGGAAGATTCAATGTTCTGATAAATGTCAAATAGAGAATCAGACATACCATTGAGAATTAGACCTCTGCATATTTGGCATCCAAGGAGTCCCACAGTTCTGTAGATTGAATATACATATGTGATTGATATGATCGTTGAATAGAATACATTGTGAAAAGAGACTTAATATCGTTAAGTTTAAGTCTGATTGATTCTGTGTGATTTTGTTGTTAGTGGTTGATATTATGGTTTCGTGATTTAGATACGAAGAAATTTGACCTAATATCGTTAAGTTATTGAGATATATTGTTTAGTTAGTGTAGTTTGATATTAATGATTGAGGTATGGGAACTTTGTTACTGTGTTTGTGGATCTTGTAGAATGTAGTAGGTTTTGAGTTTAAGTTTAGTTCGTCAAATTTGATGTTTTCATTATATCAAGTTGCTAGTATATTAGTAATAGGTGTTTTTTGATATGTTCTTTGATATGTTAGTAATAGATGTTCTTTGACCGTGCAAAGATCATGTGGCGAGTAGTTGTGATTCGTGATTACATTGATTGATTTTAAGTATGCAACCTTTTTTTTACTATATTAGAAGTTGCTAGTATTTTTTTCGTACATTATATATGTTATTATTCACTTATTGCATTTCAATAATAAAATCATTATTAGCGCATAGAACTCAATTTGCATATATTCATTGATAGAATTTTTGGAATTTAAAATCAATAACATTTCAATTCTAATGATTTTAGGCATTGTATCGGAAACTTGGTAAGTATAACCGATGGATAAAAGTTGGATTAATGCTCCGATTAGAAGCAAAGCTTTTAGAGATGGAGCTGCTAATTTTATAAGTTTTGCTCATGTTAGAAGTATAAGAGGACTCATAAAATGTCCATGTAATAAATGTTGTCTCGGTGATTGGGTAACTTTGGATAAAGCTCATGGTGACATATTGCGTTATGGATTTTTATCTGGGTATACAGAATGGACTGTGCATGGAGAGCATACTATACCTTTAGCACCATCTCAATCTAGTAATGTTAATGTTGAGGAAACTTCTTATGGTCAAGAGGACATAAGAGGTTTGGTTCGTGATGCCTTAGGTATTAATTCTTTGCCTTTGGATAACACACAATTAAGAGATACAATGATGGAAGGAGATACCGGAGAATCTACCGAAAATGGTGATCATTGTGATGAGGGTGTTTCATATAAGAAGTTGTTAGAAGAGTGTGACAAAGAATTGTACTCTGGTTGCAAGTACTCAAATTTGTCATTCACTTTACATTTATATCACATTAAATGTATTGGTGGAATATCTAACAAGACTTTTAACATGATACTAGAACTTTTAAGGGATGCATTTCCACACCTTACATCATTACCATCATCTGCCGATGAAGCCAAAAAGTTTACTAAGGATTTAGGTTTAGGTTACGAAAAAATCCATGCGTGCCCTAATGATTGTATGCTTTATTGGGGTGATAGGGTGGGTCAACAATCATGTCATATTTGCAAAGCTTCTCGATATAAAAGTGATGAAGTGACCGGATATCACTTGGAATCGTGTGATCACTTTCCAAAGTAAACTATTCGACCGTATGTCTGGGTTACACGGATATCTACTTGGGATAAGACCAAATGTTAGTTATTGAAATAGGCACAAATCAATAACCCTTGCGCATATAAGTGTTTAAGCTTTCAGTTTATTTCTCCTGGTATTGTACTTTTTCAGTGTGTCTTCAAGCTGAAGATGTCACTCTCTATTTATAGTAGAGAACACTCAACACTAATCAATGGACATTATGTATGATTAACGGACAATTAATCACGCATAATAAACCTCCATTATCATAGAAATAGTGGTTACATGACCAATTAAACGTGGTCATAAAGCAGTCATAACAGCCAATTGAATGAGTCAAAGTTGTTACAAATTAATCACTGCAACACTACCAGTAGAACCATTACATTAGCAGCATGAACCATCAGTAGGAACCATTACACTAGCAGCAGGAACCATAACACTACCAGTAGGAACCATCAGTTACTACACTAGCAGTAGTAACCAATACATTAAAAGTACAAACCACTTTGAGTCAGGGTGTTCAGAGACCTCATGGGTGTACACTCCATACCTCCTTACCCAAAACCATGTGCGAACTAATCACACAAGTGCACTAAATTTTCCAATAGTTTAATCAAATTTAAACATTGCTATAGTTGATGGATTTATCTTTAAGACGTTAAAACAAGCAATAGTTGAACTTGAAAATAACTAATCACCACTTAAGAAATAACTACCTTCAACCTACTTTGATGTACCACTAAGTATACATGGTTTTTTCTATTAGCATAGGTTGTGTTTATCGTCAAATATTGATATTTGCAAAACTTTATTCGTTTTATCGACAAGTATTAAAATAAGTATTAAACAAACTAAAATTACACGGTACTTCTGACTTTTGAAAAAAAAAAACCATTCAAATTAACATCGAGAAATTAAAAATGAACTTTTCGTTTACTCTCACTTGATAATATTCAAAACTGAGACCCACTTAAACTTATCTCTCGCTTTTATTGATTTGATAAGAACAAAAAGTTCAAAAGTTGCATGACAAAGCGTC
Organism: Chrysanthemum makinoi; assembly: GCA_910596185.1. Lineage (NCBI taxonomy): Eukaryota > Viridiplantae > Streptophyta > Magnoliopsida > Asterales > Asteraceae > Chrysanthemum > Chrysanthemum makinoi. The sequence goes on from OU343221.1 coordinate 312,950,274, forward strand.
GTACCGCCACTAAACACATAATTATTAACAAGTTGCAAAAACACTCTAGGAGGATAACTATAACACCTTCGTTAGCCTATGCATATCAAAATTATTTTTGTATTTTTGTTGTTATAACTGGTAAGTTAGTTGTTGTGACTAGTTTTACGGTCTAAAAAAAGACCAACGACGACCTTATCCTAAAGGGAAGATGGAGTAGGAGCAAAGCGGAGAATATTTGTTGACTCCAAGCCACTTTCAAGATACACATATATTAATAGTCTTTAATCATCAAAATCTACCTTAGCGCCGTGTTGCTCTCTCTCTCTCTCTCTCTCTCTCTCTCTCTCTCTCTCAACGTTCATACCCTCGCTCATTATACATCATTAATTTGTAACACACTTGAACACACACCTTACACACAACACAATCATGTACACAAACAAAACACTCTCACGTAACCCTTGGTTCGTTCACTATTCCTACTGAACAATTCCATTGATCTCACGCACCACCACCACACTTCCCCACAACGTTTTTACACGTGAGGAGACCTCTAACTCATCTACAAACAACCTTAAGTCTTTTCATTTTCCATTTAGTCTCGAGGTTTAATTAAAGTTTTGCTTACTTAAGTGTTAGAGTCAATTCAATGGATTGATTATACTTATGGTTGTATTATCAAGTAGATATTGGCTAGCAACACAAGGATAAAACACTACCAAAACACCAAGGAGACACTTTTGAGTTTGTTATATGAGACTTAAGCAGTTGCTGAAAATCTCATATCCACTTAAAGCGTATCGAGTATTAGTGAACAAGCTAATAAGACCGCAATCATGTTACCTACATTTAGGTTCCTTATACCGGCAAGTTAGCTCTGTAACAAATCGATTAACTTCATTTTATATGGTGATTAAAATCAATAATAAGGTGGTGTTTTTTTCCAAATTAAAATTCAAGTTAAAAAAAAAAGGCTTTTGACAACACTCATTCAGACACGCTCAGACATTTGACCCAAAAAAGCGTGTTCATTTTTTTCACTCAGACGCGGTCAGAAATACAAACCTCTCACCAAGCTAGTTGTTGAAGGGTTGTCATAATCTATACTACTTATAATAGAGGAATGAATCTCTCTCCTCATGGTCTTAAAATTAAGACTTACAAAATACAAAGCCTATTGTACAATACATAATGCACTATTAATAATTTTTCACATCAATCTTAATCTTAAGACTTACAAGTCTTAAAGCTTAATGTACAAAATACAAAGCACTATTAATGTGGTCAAGATATTTAATGGAGTTAATTAATTAACTGGTTAATAAATACAATTAATGCAATTATTAAAACACCCCTTACACAATAAATACAAATTATCAAACATATTGTACAACCAACATAAACATAATTCCTTCATTAAAATGTCACTAATACAAATAATAAAGAACATTATACAAATATTCAAGCCCGAACGGGCAACGGTCCAAATGGGCCCGAGCCCGAACGGGTACGATCCAAACGGGCACGAGGCAAACGGGGTCGAGCCCGAGTGGGCACGGGCCAAACGGGCTCGAGCCCGAACGAGCACGAGCAAAACGAAATTCTTGAAATCCGTAAATTTATTATCAAAAAGAACATAATCAAATAAAATACATAATTCACCGGAAAATTTTATTTCAGGTTATCCGTCTCCGCAACGCACGGGAACCCTGCATTAAATGTCACTAATACAAATAATAAAGCACATTATACAGATATTCAAGCCCGAACGGTCAACGGGCAAAATGGGCTTAAGCCCGAACTGGTGCGGGCCAAACGGGCTCGAGCCCGAACGGGCATGGGCCAAATAGGCACGGGCCAACGGGCTCGAGCCCGAACGGTCACGGGCTAAAAGAAATTCTTGATATCCGTAAATTTATTGTCAAAAAAACATACTACCTCCGTCCCATATTAATTGTCATGTTTTGACTTTTTAAGTCTTTTTTTCTTAAATTTGACCTTAAATATTTTTATTAGTGTTATATAATATTTAATAAAAATTATACCAATAAAAAATACATTTAAAACTCAATCGATTCATATGTTTTGCATCACGTATTATATAACAAAATTAAAAATATATAAGGTCAAAGTTATAAATAAATGACTTTGAAAATTCAAAGTGGACGGTAAATATGGGACGGATGGAGTAATAAACTAAAATACATGATTCACCGAAAAATTTTATTTCAGAATACCCGTCGCCGCAACGCGCGGGTACCCTGCTAATACTTCTTAATATATCATAAGACTTTTTTTTCTTTAAATTTTTCTTTAGTATTGATATCAGTTCATAGTACGTTTGAAGCAATTTACGTCATTTTCTTTTTGCTAATTTTTTCTCAAATTTTTCTTTAGTATTGATAGCATTTCATAGTACGTTTGAAGAAATTTACGTCGTTTTCTTTTTTGCTAAACAAACAATGATCCATATAATAATGAATAATGATGATGATGCTCAAACACAATTTGAGAGACTTTCTATAAATAGTAATACATATTTAGTTTGTAAATTAAATTGTGACACTTTTACTTTAAATACGAGCTTAAAATTTTTCTTTAAAAAAATTTTGAATTATTAATTGACAGTGTTAAGTATATTATAAACTGCTTTTCTTCAATCTTACTATCGTAAAGTAAATGATATAGACGATTTACAAAATGATGAATATGTTCAACCACATGGGAGAATAACAAATAAACAATATATCCTTACTTTACGAAATCAAACTGCGACTCAATGTCTTTAAATATTTTATTTTAGGATGAATTTAATATATTTTACTAATTTCATGATTAATTTAATATATAATATTTTTTAGGCATATTTGGGTAAATATGAAATTTTTAAAATTTGAAAAGTGGAGATATGAAATTGCTCATTTGTTTTAACATATTATATTTCCACATTATCAGACTGTGTTAAATTTATGACTCAAAATGTTCCATCTAATGTTCAGACGCGCTTATTGTCACACCCCCAAATTACCTGTTTTGCAGCGGAATGGAATTCCTGGGGATTGACTGTCATAGCATCACAGTTACAGATATATTGAACGACCTAAAGTGTCGTTTGAAAAGAACATCGTTTGATTAAATAAAACAATCAGAGTTTACAAAGTATAGGTCCCAAAAGTTTATAAAGTTTGCGGAAATATAAATATATTACAAGTCCAAACGATGGTTTTGAAAGAAAGTGCCATAATGTACAATGATGTAAGTCGACGCCGCGACTCAAAAGGGGTTCCTTAACCATGCCATGATGAGTATGCCTTAGATACCTGAGATAAAACATGCTAAAAGTGTCAACACAAAGGTTGAGTGAGTTCATAGAGTTTGAGTTGAAATGTAAAGCCTTTCGAAATCGTTTATGCAGCAAAGGCATTGTAAATCGTTGAAATGTAAAGACTATCAAAATCGATTATGTAGCAAAGGCATTGTAAATCCACTCAGTTCCAAGTCCCGCCCATACAAAACTTGCAACCTGTGTGTTCACAACCCACTGCCAGAATATGCATAGTTTATGTTCAAACAGAAATCGTCAAATGAATTCACAAAATAGTGCATGACTCAATGTATCGAAATCGTTTATGCAGCAAAGGCATTGTAAATCCACTCAGTTCCAAGTCCCGCCCATACAAAACTTGCAACCTGTGTGTTCACAACCCATTGCCGAAATGTATAGTGTATGCTCAAATCGTTCCAAGACCGTTAGTCCATAATCGTATACCAAGTCCGTTAGATCAATATTATACCAAGTCCGTTAGACCAATGAATATACCAAGACCGTTAGACCAATGAATATACCAAGACCGTTAGACCAATGAATATACCAAGACCGTTAGACCAATGAATATACCAAGACCGTTAGACCAATGAATATACCAAGTCCGTTAGACCCATGAATATACCAAGTCCGTTAGACCAATGAATATACCAAGACCGTTAGACCAATGAATATAATATGGAAATTCTAAGTATGGCAATAATGTTACTTCGTATGACTAGCATTCAGTTCGGATATACATATACTTTGCAAATAGTCATGAATGTAATAAAAATCATTGAGCATGTATCTCCCCCAAAACAGTTATGAAAACAAGTAAAAGTAGGGGCCATGAAACTCACTTGGTGGAATGATGCGAAGACAAAAGTGAGTACACCGAGATGTAATGTGATACGCAGATCTTGACCTATGATGAATGTTATGATACGTAATGAGTTGCAATGTAATGTTATGCATGCATTTCGTATGTTATTCATACCATTTGCGAGTTTTGAAAATGTTACTTATCGTCGAAAAATACTCGTTTGACGTCTTGACCAATCAAAAATCACTTTTCAAGTATTTACGTCAAAATGTCATCCTACAATGGTTTTGTAATGATTTATAGTGAAATTATCACTTTTCGTCGTAAAACAATGTCGTCGGAATTTTCATGAAAGTGACAAAAATGGCTTCGAAAAACTAGTCGTAAAATGGTGTACGTCGCACGTTAGGAAACGAACTCGACGGTTTTGGAAAGTTTGTATCGAAATCTAGAAGTTTCAGTTCAGGAGTTTTCGTCATAAAGGTCTCGAACATAAAGATAATAAGGGTTAAAGATGGTGATTTTAGTTACCGTAACACTTATCTCGTAAAAATAATATAGTTTTTCTAAAAATAATAGTTACGGCAAGTTTATGAAAACGTGTATATCTTAGTCGTTTCAAATCCGTTTTCTACGTATTATACGTCCTTAGCTTCGTATCAAAGTATACTAATATATTTTTGATAAGTCGAAATAATTTGTAAAGCTTAAGGCTCGTTTTTGACTCGTACAAACCAAAAACACTTTGCTGAAATTTCAGAAAAATATATATTTCGTTGTCAAACTTGTAAAATTCATAACTTCTTCGTTATAACTCCGTTTTTATCCGTTCAAGCGGCCACGGATTCGTTTTAAAGTATATTTTCTAAATATCAAGGCCAAAAATTTGTGCCTACTGTCGGATTTTCCAGAAAAACAAAACAAGGACAGAACACTTTATATACTTGTCGAAAATAGTTTTTCTCGTACTAAACCTATTCCAATCCCTTCAAATCAACTCCAAAGCTAATCTATTCCTACCATACACCTTCTTAGGGTGTCATGGGTTCCTAGACATCATCAAGACCAATATATAACAAGGGGATAATTATAGGATGACTTTAATATATATAACTCTAAAAATCAATGTAAAAATGGTATATCTAACACAAGTCTTGCATGTTTTTGCTCAAAAATGATGAGATGAGTATGAAATGAATATGTAAGATGAAAAACAAATATGAGATGCTTACAAGTGATATGATGAGGTGATTAGAACCAAGGATTAAACCTAAACACCCTAGGTTTTTATTTCAAAACCTTAATAAGAGTGTAATCTAGATTGTTTAAAACACTTGAGCTTGAAAGATTTTTGATCCCTTGTTATCTTCTTGTAAAACCGGTTCTTGAGAGAGGAAATAAAGAGAGAAAAGTTTTTCTTGACTTGAAATAATGAGGATGAATGAGATGAGTGAATGAGTTGGAGTATAGATCTATACTTTCAAAGAAAATAATACCAAACCAATAAATGCATACATTTCCCCCCCCCCCCCTTGGGCCGGTTTTGGGGGATATTTGTTCCCCAAATATATTTTTTTTTTTTTTTTTGTGTAATAGTTAGAAGATGTAAGTAAATGTATATATAATAACAACTTGTAAGGTTTATATGTACATTAGTGTGTTCAAGGAAATTTTAGGTAAAAGTAATTTTTAATAGATTAAAATAAAGTATAATGAGATCATAAAAATTGTAAAAATACATTCCTGGTGAAATTTGAGAGATAAAATAATTACCGATTAATTTTTAAGAAAAGCGTCGTAATAATTTAACTTTAACGATTTGTACCAAATAAATTTGAAACACTAGGAAAACTAAAAATATAGTTTATATAAACTAAATGTAAGTTTAAAAATATGTCGGGATCATTTTTGAAAGTAACGGATTAAATATACAAAATAATAACTCACGCGATTCAAGTGAAATGCAATGTCATGAATGAACTAACGTGATGCAAATGATGTAAATGAAATGTAGACTAAACTTAGTCCATATGAAATGTCCTGAAAATACGAGTTGTCACATTCGCCCAACCAAAAAGGAATTCAGTCCCTGAATTCAGTTCGTGTTAGTCTATCGGGTTTAGGGTTTGATGAGGCAAGCCTTCCCATTCTCGAGCAAAACCCTCAAAAGACTTTTTGGTAACCGATTTTTACTTAATCTCACAACTCATCAAACAAGAACTGTCATGAGATTAGGCTAAATCGGTTTAGGTAACAACTTGTTTCTAGCTCGATCTTTGCAACTCATCAAACAAGAACTGTCACGCGGATCAAACGGGAAACAAGTGGTTTGAAGAAAATCTTTTGAAAATTTGGCTCGATTACGAAATTGCTTACTCATATGAGACTACTACTCCCTTCATTGCATGATTCTTCTTGAATTAGACATAGGTGATCAGGCTATGTATAATTTAGGAGTAACTATGCAATGCTTGGACTAATCGACTCATATGATGTTTGGTGTTAAGTCAACCGGTGTAAAATTTGTGATAGGGAATGACAGGGCATCCATGTGACAATCGTTATGAAATGAAAGTAAATAACTCGAAAAATGTACGTATAAATCGTATGCAAAGTGAACATGCACTTATGATGAAATGATGAGATGCTATGATAATGTAGTTATAGTCTAGGGTCAATGATGCAACCTAGTTCTCTATAACCGAAGCTCTGATGCCAATCTGTCACACCCCAAATTACCTGTTTTGCAGCGGAATGGAATTCCTGGGGATTGACTGTCATAGCATCACAGCTACAGATATATTGAACGACCTAAAGTGTCGTTTGAAAAGAACATCGTTTGATTAAATAAAACAATCAGAGTTTACAAAGTATAGGTCCCAAAAGTTTATAAAGTTTGCGGAAATATAAATATATTACAAGTCCAAACGATGGTTTTGAAAGAAAGTGCCATAATGTACAATGATGTAAGTCGACGCCGCGACTCAAAAGGGGTTCCTTAACCATGCCATGATGAGTATGCCTTAGATACCTGAGATAAAACATGCTAAAAGTGTCAACACAAAGGTTGAGTGAGTTCATAGAGTTTGAGTTGAAATGTAAAGCCTTTCTAAATCGTTTATGCAGCAAAGGCATTGTAAATCGTTGAAATGTAAAGACTATCAAAATCGATTATGTAGCAAAGGCATTGTAAATCCACTCAGTTCCAAGTCCCGCCCATACAAAACTTGCAACCTGTGTGTTCACAACCCACTGCCAGAATATGCATAGTTTATGTTCAAACAGAAATCGTCAAATGAATTCACAAAATAGTGCATGACTCAATGTATCGAAATCGTTTATGCAGCAAAGGCATTGTAAATCCACTCAGTTCCAAGTCCCGCCCATACAAAACTTGCAACCTGTGTGTTCACAACCCATTGCCGAAATGTATAGTGTATGCTCAAATCGTTCCAAGACCGTTAGTCCATAATCGTATACCAAGTCCGTTAGATCAATATTATACCAAGTCCGTTAGACCAATGAATATACCAAGTCCGTTAGACCAATGAATATACCAAGACCGTTAGACCAATGAATATACCAAGACCGTTAGACCAATGAATATACCAAGACCGTTAGACCAATGAATATACCAAGTCCGTTAGACCCATGAATATACCAAGACCGTTAGACCAATGAATATACCAAGTCCGTTAGACCAATGAATATAATATGGAAATTCTAAGTATGGCAATAATGTTACTTCGTATGACTAGCATTCAGTTCGGATATACATATACTTTGCAAATAGTCATGAATGTAATAAAAATCATTGAGCATGTATCTCCCCCAAAACAGTTATGAAAACAAGTAAAAGTAGGGGCCATGAAACTCACTTGGTGGAATGATGCGAAGACAAAAGTGAGTACACCGATATGTAATGTGATACGCAAATCTTGACCTATGATGAATGTTATGATACGTAATGAGTTGCAATGTAATGTTATGCATGCATTTCGTATGTTATTTATACCATTTGCGAGTTTTGAAAATGTTACTTATCGTCGAAAAATACTCGTTTGACGTCTTGACCAATCAAAAATCACTTTTCAAGTATTTACGTCAAAATGTCATCCTACAATGGTTTTGTAATGATTTATAGTGAAATTATCACTTTTCGTCGTAAAACAATGTCGTCGGAAATTTCTTGAAAGTGACAAAAATGGCTTCGAAAAACTAGTCGTAAAATGGTGTACGTCGCACGTTAGGAAACGAACTCGACGGTTTTGGAAAGTTTGTATCAAAATCTAAAAGTTTCAGTTCAGGAGTTTTCGTCATAAAGGTCTCGAACATAAAGATAATAAGGGTTAAAGATGGTGATTTTAGTTACCGTAACACTTATCTCGTAAAAATAATATAGTTTTTCTAAAAATAATAGTTACGGCAAGTTTATGAAAACGTGTATATCTTAGTCGTTTCAAATCCGTTTTCTACGTATTATACGTCCTTAGCTTCGTATCAAAGTATACTAATATATTTTTGATAAGTCGAAATAATTTGTAAAGCTTAAGGCTCGTTTTTGACTCGTACAAACCAAAAACACTTTGCTGAAATTTCAGAAAAATATATATTTCGTTGTCAAACTTGTAAAATTCATAACTTCTTCGTTATAACTCCGTTTTAATCCGTTCAAGCGGCCACGGATTCGTTTTAAAGTATATTTTCTAAATATCAAGGCCAAAAATTTGTGCCTACTGTCGGATTTTCCAGAAAAACAAAACAAGGACAGAACACTTTATATACTTGTCGAAAATAGTTTTTCTCGTACTAAACCTATTCCAATCCTTTCAAATCAACTCCAAAGCTAATCTATTCCTACCATACACCTTCTTAGGGTGTCATGGGTTCCTAGACATCATCAAGACCAATATATAACAAGGGGATAATTATAGGATGACTTTAATATATATAACTCTAAAAATCAATGTAAAAATGGTATATCTAACACAAGTCTTGCATGTTTTTGCTCAAAATGATGAGATGAGTATGAAATGAATATGTAAGATGAAAATAAACATGAGATGCTTACTAGTGATATGATGAGGTGATTAGAACCAAGGATTAAACCTAAACACCCTAGGTTTTTATTTCAAAACCTTAATAAGAGTGTAATCTAGATTGTTTAAAACACTTGAGCTTGAAAGATTTTTGATCCCTTGTTATCTTCTTGTAAAACCGGTTCTTGAGAGAGGAAACAAAGAGAGAAAAGTTTTTCTTGACTTGAAATAATGAGGATGAATGAGATGAGTGAATGAGTTGGAGTATAGATCTATACTTTCAAAGAAAATAATACCAAACCAATAAATGCATACATTTCCCCCCCCCCCCCTTGGGCCGGTTTTGGGGGATATTTGTTCCCCAAATATATTTTTTTTTTCTTTTATAATGTGTAATAGTTAGAAGATGTAAGTAAATGTATATATAATAACAACTTGTAAGGTTTATATGTACATTAGTGTGTTCAAGGAAATTTTAGGTAAAAGTAATTTTTAATAGATTAAAATAAAGTATAATGAGATCATAAAAATTGTAAGAATACATTCCTGGTGAAATTTGATAGATAAAATAATTACCGATTAATTTTTAAGAAAAGCGTCGTAATAATTTAACTTTAACGATTTGTACCAAATAAATTTGAAACACTAGGAAAACTAAAAATATAGTTTATATAAACTAAATGTAAGTTTAAAAATATGTCGGGATCATTTTTGAAAGTAACGGATTAAATATACAAAATAATAACTCACTCGATTCAAGTGAAATGCAATGTCATGAATGAACTAACGTGATGCAAATGATGTAAATGAAATGTAGACTAAACTTAGTCCATATGAAATGTCCTGAAAATACGAGTTGTCACACTTATGTTTCGTCTCACATTCAAGTTCAAATGTGTAAATCGAATATTTAATTGTGTAAATCAAATTCAGAGTTTAACAAACAAACAACACTCAAAAGCCTGACTTTTCAAACTAAAAAGGTAAAAACAATCATAAACTTATCCGGTTATAATAGCTTTTACAAGATGTTATTTGTAAGTCTTTTTTAGCATTGATGTGGTATCTTTAAATCTTACGAGATGATATTTGTAACTTCTTTAAAACAATCATAAACTTATATAGTTGTCTTACTTTGTAACTTTTTTTTAGCATTGTTGGTTCCTTTAAATCTTAAGAGATGTTATTTGAAACTTTTTAAAAACAATCATAAACTTATGTTGCTATCTTAAAGGATGTTATTTATAACTTCTTTTAGCATTGTTGGTTTCTTAAAATCTAAATTTTAATTTTTGCACCGTAGGTTTGTTAGTTTATAAGTGACATTTGTAAACTAAATTACATCAAATATGATTTTTAAAGATTTTAACTTACCAACTATGCCATATTCCCTTCATTCCCTATTTATAACAACCGTTCTCTAGCTACCTTACTTCAAAGGGTGATGCGGGATTGCCAAAGATTTTATAAAAAAGCATTTGGTTTTAAATATTTGATATTTACACAACAAACAACGAAAACTTCAATGCAATCATGAAAACTCGTTGTTCCTTCATTTCATTTATTTCGGACCATCATGTGTTGATGTTCTTGTTCATCCTTCTGTCATCTATTTTTTTAATGTACAGATTTGGTACGTGAACTTTTTTGTTTCACTTATATTATACTTTCATTTTTTTTCCAATTTAGTACGTGATGATGACGTGTCAAACCTGAAAGTCTGACACGTATCACCATTTATAACGTGACACCTAATCATCACGTATCAAATTGAAACAAACAAGAAAATACGTAACATTAAGTGAAACAAAAAAAGTTCACATACCAAATCGATATTGAAAAAGTTCGCTACTATTTTTGAGTTTTATCCCTACTTTTTACAGGATGTTTTTGTAGATTTTTCTTTTAGCGTTGTTGGATGTTCTTTGTAACTTTGTTTCTGCATCGTTGTTTTATTATAATCTGAAAAAGTACATAACTTTCTTTTATAGCACTGTCGATTTGTTAAAATGTTAAAAATTACACTTTTACGCCGTTTTATTTATAAACTAAATTTATAAACAATAAAACGTAAAAGCACAATTTTTGAAGATTTTAACTAACCTGCATAGCTTGTTCCCTTCACTCCCTATTTATAGAAACATGCCCCTGGCTACTATTCTTCACAGGGCGATGTGGGATTGCCAAAGGTTTTATAACAAAAAGTACATGCTTTTAAATATTTGATATTTACACAACAAACAACAAAAACTTCAATGGCAACCATGAAAACTCGCATGTTCCCCATTCCAATTATTTCGGACTATCCTATGCTCTTGTTCATCCTTCTTTCATCCATTTTCACTATCACCCTTTCATTTTATTTCATATCAATCATTAGACTCAAATACCATATCAATCATTAGACTCAAATACCAGGAACATCACATATCGATTAATCAACCGTGTCCGTTTTCGTGTTTGGGTTCATTTAGTTATGCTGGAGATTTGGATCAATGCAAAAGCAGCAAAAACAGCAAGAGCCAGTCATGTATTTCTCAAAACTCGAAGACTCTCCCATGTTTCGTCAACAAGTATGTCGTTACGATTTACGTGTGTAAACTGCCCGTAAAGAATTACTTGGAAAATGAAATGTATACCAAACAATAAAAAGGAACAAGAAAAACAAACCGGAACAAATTATATCAAAGTATGAAACACCAAATACTTATTACTCATTCACCAAGTAGAAAGCCGATGTCAAGAGTTTAGTGATGATAGAATCTACACAAGTAGAAGCCGATGTCAAGAGTTTAGTGAAAACCCTGATCATCGTCATTATTGTTCCCCAAGTAGAAGCCGATGTCAAGAGTTTAGTGATGATAGAATCTACACAAGCATCAATTAAAACCAAGATTTACTGCCTTGTTCAAGAATAATGGGACTCTCAATCGCCTTTGGAAAGCTTGAAGTTCCTTGAATATGGTTAGATAATACTTAGAGTTTGGTAGACCTTGAACATCTTTTAACCCTTTGACCCAGTTGACGTGTTCCTCATTTAGCTCAGTCTCCTCAAGATAAGGATGAAACTTGTGATGATAATACATATAATACTGTGTCGGATGTCATGAATGAAGTCGATAATGCTCAATTCGCTATTATAGATTGAGGTATCTAGTAGTTATAGAAAACCGAGCAAGAAATGGGAATGATGTTTTTTTTGGAGTGAAGATGACTTAAAACCGTAGCAGAAGAAGATGACTTAAAACCGTAGCAGAATCTTACCATGAGCTTAATGATTTCAGGGTTTTCCTTTCATCACTTATTAAGTTTTGATGATATTGCTGCAAGTAGGTCCTGCATGACGAAATTGCAGTTTGACTTTATTAATGTCTTAAGCATATAGCTTAATAGCTTATACTGTGAGATTTATACTAGGTGTTACACATTTATGGAAATCACATGTAGCTAGATTAAAGATTATTACAAATAAACTAATGGGTTGCTGTTGGTTTGTATATAAAACCGCGATGATTATTTATAATAATGAGGAAATAATTGAGTTCAAAAGTCAAAATGAGTGGAACATGCAATTTTAGTTATATTGTTTTACCATGTTTGACCATAAAAGTCTAAATAGAATGTCATATTATAGAAACACTTCTTAAGAAATTGATCTTAATATGGGTTTCTAATTTTTGGCATATTCATGGTGCCAAAAGCCAACATCATAATCTCATGTCAGCAGTTCTTGGAGCAAAATTCACCATCTAAAGAATAGAACTCGAAGAACAAAGCTACTTATCATAAATTCACTTTAAAACGTAATCCCAAATAGGGGTTTTCATTTTACCAGAAAAAAGATCTACTCTCTAACCGAATCATGGTGCTGGAAGTTAACATTACAATCAACACCAAGATAGAGCTTGATTTGGTTAACTACTTAACAATGAAGTTTTGTTAGTAGCTCTATTTTTCCTAGTTTTTGGTGTTCCCGAATCCTGCTGTATAAGTTATTCGCAATATTTATCTTACCACATAGACTTAATGCTGGAATTTAGATCAATGCAGCAACAAAAACAGCAGGAGCTAGTCATGTATTTCTCCAAACTCAACGACTCTCCCATGTTTCCAAACAGCAGGAGCTAGTCTGTTTTTTGTAGTTTGTTATGTTATGAAAATATGCTATGCTTGTTGATATGTTTTGGTAAGATTAAAATTAATACACATTGGTCTAAGTCGGATCAAAAAGTATGGTTTCCATAATAACCCCTGATCATCATCAAGAACCATAATCTTGATTGGTTTCTGAAGTAGAAGCGGATTATTAAGAACTCTAGTGATGATTGAACCAACACAGTCATTTAAATTATGTGGATACTGCTTGTTGAATAATAACGGAACTCTCTATAGCCTTTAAGAATCTAAAGATGCATGCAATCCAGGTAGTGATGATCTAGTGTTGATAGAAAGATAGAGCTTGATTTGGTTAACTGTGAGGGTTGTGTTTATCGTCCATACCCCAAATAGCAAGCCAAACAAGATACGAGAATGATGTTCGTTCTTTTTGTGCGAAGTTGACCTAAAAGCAAATGTAAGCTATGCATTTAGGCTTTAAGCAATCATGAGGCCTGACAACATTGTGGTTTAATTTTTGTTCTATACTTGAGCATATACATTTGAACTGTTGAGTTCTAAATGTGTTTATGTCTCTTTTATTGCGGAACCTTCAGGATTCACGTAATGGATATCGTGAAGGTTTCTTTATGAAAGAAACTAACACATTTCGATCTTATATTTTAAATTATTTTTGTTAACGACAACCATTTGATCACGATTAACTAAAAAATATCTTTTAGTTCACGGTGCAAGAAACCGCAATCATGAATTCTAATAGAAGATAAAACACATTTTGATCTTATGTTTGTAAATTATTTTTGTTAACGACAACCATTTGACCACGATTAACTGAAAAAGATCTTTTAGTTCACGGTTCAAGAAACCGCAATCATGAATTTTCATAGAAGCTAAAACACATTTTGATCTTATATTTTAAAATTATTTTAAAATTATCTTTGTTGAGTTCTATATGTGTTTATGTCTCTTTAACAAGTGATCCTTCATGGTTCAAGTAATTGGTATCGCGAAGGGTTCTTTATTAAAGAAACTAACACATTTCGATTTTACGTAGTATAATTTTAAATTATTTTTGTTAACGACAACCATTTGACCACGATTAACTAAAAAATATCTTTTAGTTCACGGTTCAAGAAACCGCAATCATGAATTCTCATAGAAGCTAAAACACATTTTGATCTAATATTTTTAAATTATTTTTAAATTATCTTTGTTGAGTTCTATATGTGTTTATCTCTCTTTAACAAGTGACCCTTCATTGTTCAAGTAATTGATATCGCGAAGGGTTGTTTATTAAAGAAACTAACACATTCCGATCTTATGTTTGTAAATTATTTTTGTTAACAACAACCATTTGACCACAATTAACTGAAAAAGATCTTTTAGTTTACGGTTCAAGAAACCGCAATCATGAATTCTCATAGAAGCTAAAACACTTTTTGATCTTATACTTAAAAATTATTTTAAATTATCTTTGTTAACAACAAATATTTGACACCATTTGAACAAAAATTAACTAAAAAAAAGTTTGTCATCAAACTCTAAGTTAATACCACACCTTATTTACAAATTCGATTATACCCTGTCTATCCCCTACAGGCATATGCGTTTCTCTATGATATTATTGTTATCTACTTTGCATTTTTTTTTTTTTTTTTTTGGTTTCTATCATAAAATAGCAACTTACTTTTTTTAATGTCCCGTTTTGATTCGCAAACTTCAAATTATATGAGTAAATGTTACAAACTTTTACAAAGTGTTCAAAATGTGCAATTTAAACAAAATGATACGCATGTGCTCAAACAGTCAAATAGTCAAATAATGTAACAAATCAGGTAAAAGGAACATAATACTCTCATTACGTATTTATTATCAAACTAGCTTAGAGACCCGTTGACACCGGGTTATTTTTTAAAGAAATAGATAAATAAGATGATAATAAAAGTAATAACGTAAATTTGTTAAATTTAAAATATGTGTGAGTCACAATCGATTTACAACTATCACGTTGCCAATCTAAAATAGATTGACTCGAACATAAAATGATGTGTGATTTTAATGATCAATTGAGTTGCTAACAAACCTTGTAACATTAAAAACAATGAACCATAGTATAATATAACGTGATTACACCAATGATTCATACATGATACAACATGAACCTTGTTCAAAGACCTTCAAGTACTTCTTTATACACGACATTTGTTGTGGTTTTGGAGAGATTACTATCCTGATCACAAACGACAACCTTCAAACCCCGCTTGCTTTTTACTCTTGATACGGCAACGTACAGTTGTCCATGTGTGAACACAGGACGGGGCAGTAAGTACCAACTTTAGAAAGCGATTGCCCTTGGCTTTTGTTGATTGTCATGGCAAAAGATACTGATATCAGATATTGTTTCCTGACAATCTTAAGAGGCAAACGCTTATCTGACGGATTAATCCTCAACCTTGGAATAATCACCTTTTTTTCAGAAGTTGGTTCCGTTAATGATCTGCGCCTAAATAGAAGTTCTTGTTAATTTAAGTACTTGAAGTTTTGTACCATTACATAAACCATTTGATTCGTCTATGTTTCTTAGCAACATAATCGGCACTCCTCTCTAGTTGAATGCTTGGACTGAGTAGAAATACGGGAAGCCGTGTTTTCACTTTTGGATTCATCATTGTCAACAAACAGCCTAAAAATAATCAAAATAAGAAACCATTTGAACATCAAAACAGACGTATGGTATTTAAAGAAAGGTATATTCTATGTTCACCTCTTTCATCAAGGATTATT
Organism: Chrysanthemum makinoi; assembly: GCA_910596185.1. Lineage (NCBI taxonomy): Eukaryota > Viridiplantae > Streptophyta > Magnoliopsida > Asterales > Asteraceae > Chrysanthemum > Chrysanthemum makinoi. The sequence goes on from OU343221.1 coordinate 312,966,325, forward strand.
GCTAACATTCATCAGCATAATATCTATTTGTTATGGTTTATAATGCACAACTATTAGACATTAAAGTTAAAAGTCACAACTGACATACATAGTTGAAAGCATAATCACATTTACATATAATCTTAGCATGTGAAATCTTTGTAAGCATAACTTTCGGCTACCGGATACTATCAACCCATCAACCCTCACCGATATTAACATCCACACAACTTCAAAAACAGAATAAGATAATCGCATTTCAAACTATGTTTATATCCGAGTGATCAATGTGAGTCACCACTTCATAACGCAATATGATGTGAACATATTAAGTCTTATCATCTTCTTCCTTGATCCTCTGCATCTCCTCTTTAAAAGCCTCCATATGCATATCCTTTGATTGTTTATCTTTAGCATACCAGTGCAGACCTTCCCTGTTTGATTTCATACTATATTCATTAAAACCCTATAAATATGGAAAGAGAATCAAAAAAGAAAAACAACAGAAATATCGATTTAGTTGTCATAAGCCGACAAAAAAACAACAATGTGTAATGCATTAAGTGCAATCGTTTTCCTTTTTGTAAAATTTCAAAGCTAAGCTCGTCTATCTGTTCTTTTTTCATCATACACAAGCTGAAAGACATATATTTCAGCTAAATTCTCTTATTTTGTAAATTTGTCACTATGCAAAAATACTTTATATTTTTAAAAGCATATGCCCAATCAGATATTACGAATTTCTATAACAAAACAGTTTATATTTATTTGGTAAGTAAGGAGACTAACCTTTTTGACATCTTCCTATAGGAGCCTTGAGATTGTGACCAAAATAGTTTTCTCTGTATTTATAAACCTTCACATCATCCCAGCAACTATGCAAGTAATATATATCATTATGATATATGGTTTATATGATCATTATAACGAAAACACTACAACTATTAAAAATAAGCTTAAATTTTGCAGTGCAAGGGTGTATAAACAAAAAATAAGAGCCATACTCATATTAGGCCAAGAGTCGACAAATTTAACATGAAATGAAGAACTACTAACAACAGAAATATTTGTAAATAAATGGAAAAAAGCTATAAATGCTTAATGTACTTTATCAAAATAACTCATTGTGGTTTCTCAACTTTTTTTATTGTCATTATACTTAATGTTGTTTCCAGTCGATATCATTATACATAACCGTTTTCATTTTATTCGGTTATTTTCTGTCCGTTTTTATCTGTTTTTGTAAATCGTCCATTTTTATCCGTTTTTATTTTAATCTGTCCGGATAAAAACGGATTAAAACCGTTTTTATTATCCATGTCAAAACGGTTTTTATCCGTTTTTATCTGTTTTTATACGGACATATTAAAATGAAAACGGATAAAAATGGACGATTTACGAAAACGGATAAAAACGGACAGAAAATAAACGAATAAAATGAAAACGGTTATGTATAATGACAATAAGTGAAGTAGAGAGAGCATAATGAGTTTTTTTGTAAAGTACGTTATGAATTTATAGCTTTTTTCCTAAATAAATCCACAGGTACTTCTGTTAGACTACAGCGGCATTAGCGTGGTGTGCAACGGCGGAGGCGGCGGTGGTGTGCCAGGGAGCCATCCTCATAAAGTTATACTAATGTTCTTTGCGTTAATACTAAACCATTTGCAAACAAAAAATATGGGAATAGAAATATCAAAATTTGGGTATTATCTGGTTTGTGCATGGTCTTACATGTACATAATTGTCTCAAATAATGGCAAAATCAACCTATTCCAAATTTTATTTCTTAGTAGAGTGCATCGTACTATTTTACTACTTAAACCCTTGGCAAACTACATGTGATCTAACATCTTAAAGCTACCCATATATTATGTGACACTGATTTGCACATTTGTAAATGGTGAGATCAAGTAATATGTTGCATTGTTTAAAAGAGAAAGCATATAGATTATAATAAATTAAAATGGTAAGAATGTACTCAAATATACTTTTGTATTAAAGTAGCTTTTGAGTGTCCTGTTCTTGAGCTTTTGGTTTTGCAGCCCATCAGATATAGAGGAAAGCTTCTGAAGCGGAAATTTATATCCTTCATATATAGGAAAATCACCAGCAAATAGAGATGATTGTGTTAGCACAAAAAGCAAAGAAGATTGGGAGTTACAAATGATTTATAGATTTCATATATTTTTTCATCTTCAATATAGTTGAATCACTTCTAATACACAAAAATGCTAATAACATTTGTAACTCCCAAAAATTGCATAAGATGAAATCATTTTAATATAATACGACCACTACAAATATATCATATTACACTCATTTACCCCTGCTACAACACCGATAAGATTCCCAAACAGTTTATTTTAAAGGAAATTCAAGTGGTTTCTTTCATGAGACAGAGAGGATGAACATAAGAATCTTCTTAAATTGATAGTTTAAAACTTGAGAGAGAGTCAATTTACCGTTACTCGTGTACTAACAAAACAGTAACAACACCATCCAATTAACTTCCATGCCAACCTGAAAACATAAGGTTTCGAATAAAAAAACCATACCAGTGTGTAAGCCAAAAGGATCATGAACCTGCAAAAATTAAATAAAAAGCTTATTAACTTGAAATAATAATTTCAAACGTATAAAAGAGAAACACATTTTTTTGCATCATATGACGAATAGTTCATTTTGAAACAATATATGATACTTTATCCATCTTTGATAATAACCTTTTTGCTTCTCCCCACAATAACCGCAACACTACATAACATGAATTGTGTTAAGAGTAAAATTAAAAGAAAACAATATCTTCTACATGTTGCAATAAAATAAAATAAAAAAAGAAAAGAAAAGAAAAGAAAAGAAGAAGAATAATTCATACAATGCAAATTAGTAAAACCACCTTTAAAAAAATCAATAAATATACCTTTTCATCAGGATCGGTTGATCTACGATATTCTTAAACCACATGCACAAACTAATCCTATATAAGAATAGATTAAAACAAACAAAACAAAGGAATTATAATTGAATGAAAAAAGCAAATTATTTACCAATTAGTAAAATCCCAATTCTTTTTCTAGGGTTCATATAAAACACAATTAGATTGCAATATGGAACTAATAATTCGAAACAATAAATATTATAATTAAATCGGTACTTACATAATCTACCATGAATCACTCGCACACTGATGTAACAAAAATAATGATTTTGAATTCGGGTGTTTTGAATTGGTGTTTTATTAATGGTGATTTTGAATTCGTTGTGCTATTGATTTGAAACTGATTTGTGAATTACATTAAATGTAATTGAATGATTAATAAATAAATGAGAAGAGTTCTACAAAATTGGTGCAGCAGAAGAGTTGTACTATGACTCTAAATATGGTATGACACGTATGAGCATTAAAAGAATTTTTAATGCTTGGTGCTTAAAATAACTTGTATAAAAGCTTATTTTATTAGATAAAATAGATGAAAAGCTTAGACTCAAATTAATTTTACAAAATCATTGTACTCGATGTAATCTACATAAATCCACTCTAAAGTGATCTAACTTTATTTTTATTTTTCAAATTGTGTTCACATATCGAAGAAATAAGCTGCTCAATTTGCAATAGACTGGTATCGGTCTTCATTATGTTTTCTTCGCTGATAAGCGACTACAACAGCTGCAAACATTGCTAGTCCAAACACGAATTATCCCAAAACAAAACTGGTACTTTTAATTCTTCATGAGCTTGCTAACCAGATCAAAGAAATTTACAATAGATACATCAACCGCAAAACTAGATTTTGTACACAAAGATAGCAAATAAAAGTTGCTCACAGAAAATACCATTTGACTACCATTGGTTTAAAGATGATAAGCACTCTTTAAGTTTTTTTAAAGCCTTTGTAACACCATATCAATCTTATAATGATAATTATGGAAACTAAAAATGAACCTCTAAACGTATTGTACTCATCTATATTCTATAAGTTAATAGTCGAAAATGACAAGTTTGTTGACGAATATATCATGCATTGTACTCGACTACATATTGCCTTTCGCTATAAGCGAACTACAAAATACTACGTAGTACACAACCATTAATAAGGCAGTTCTAATGTCCTAGTCTGAAGTTTATACTTTATAAATTAATTTGATGATTCAAAAACTACTCGGGTGTGAATATTTGTTTTTATATGAGTTGGTTCATTACGTAATTTACATAACGTACACTTTTCTAAGAGAATCAAAAAAGCCCAAGTGGAACTTTACCATGACCCTTGTATGACCGTAAAACTAAAATAAACACTTGGAATCTTTAAGAAGAGAACCTTGATGGAAATCGTGAGAGTTTAGAAAGTTCATCGAGTATCCCTCATTGATGGAGTTTGTAACCAAAAGTGACTATATATACACGAGCATGTACATTCAAATTGTTGATATCTAGATGTGTTTAAGTTCCGCAAACTCTCACTCCCAGGTTCAACCATGGAAGTGTGACCTTGTGGAACTAAATGATATTTAGATGATTTTTTTCCTAAGATTTAGCTGGTCATGGTAAAGAAACATAAAGGGTCTTCATTGCGACATTTTTCAAATCTTCTTTTCTTAGCACTATCCGAGTTTCTTCATGTTATCAACATTTTGGCTTTGTTTTTCACGGTTTTAGGTATAGTATTAAGCAATGATGTTTCATGGAATCGTGGGTTCAAAGTTAAGAGGCGTGGGTTTCATTATTTCAATTTCGTCAACACAATTTCAAGTTTCATCCATGGTTTTAGTAGGTTTAAGTGGTTTATAATTTTAAGAGTTTCCTCAAATGTATCATCGTTATGAGATCTTTTTTTATCTCTTTATCAAACCTAGTAGTATGTAGAAGTTTATACTTTATAAATCATATTGGTGATTCAAAAACTACCCAAGTGTGAATATATGCTTTTATAGGAGTTGGTTTCTTGTGCGAGCGAGAACATATGTGTACCCTCAATACACAATGAAAGTTGAGTTGATTGCTTTTAACCCAATGTTAAAAAGATACAAGCATTTAAGAATCAATAAATCCAGTCGAACCACAAAGAATTGATTTTTTTTTTACCCTATAAAGGATCCATGTATGGAGATAATGTAACCAAGTTTGTTTCGATATAAAGCAGCCAAGGAAAGATACATTATGAGAAGAGGTAAAGATGAACTCACCTTTATAACAACTGAGTGGATAACTTGGTTTATAGTTTGTAGTGGTAAATTAGTTGTCTTATTTAAAGACATGCTTAAAATTTAATCCACTGTGATGATAAAAAATGTATCTTAATCAATTCTATTGCAACATCTTGGATTTCTGTGAATCTTTATTTCATATTAACCCACCTCTTTGCTTTAAATAAGAACTAGAAAAGCCTCAGTGGAGTTTTACAATGTCCCTCGTATGATTATAAAACTCGAAATAAACTTAAAGAAGGCAAATTGGTTAAGATGGTGAGAATTTAGAAAGTTCTTTGAGTATCCCACATTGCTGGAAGTTTTAACTAAAAGCTGTTATATATATAGTATAAGCATATGCCTTTGAATTGTTAAGCTTTAAATGTGTTTAAGTCAGTTGAACCTTGACTTTACGGTTCCTCTTTATAAATCAAGAAACCATAAACAACACGTTCAACATCTAAAATATATTTCGATCTTATATTTTTGTCTCGTTTCTCTTTATGAAACGATAAACATTTTTTTCTCGTTTCTCTTTATGAAACGATAAACCACTAGTTTGCGCTTCTGACGACTAAATAAAATATATTTCGATCTTATATTTTAAAACTGTTTTTGTCAACAATAACCATTTGAGCTATGATTAGCCTTATAAAGAATTCTCTCTTCGTTGTCCAAAACGCAAAGTTAATAAGAGAACTCCTTAGGAGTTTTTGTTATTGTTAATAATATTTTATTTTCCACCTTGTTTTACCCTTTGGTTTTAATCCATATCATCCTTTTAGTTGTATACTTTATACATACGTGTGTATCCTTTATGGAGCAAAATATAAACACAAGTATTACATAAGTGTTTCCAAACTATACACTCTTCATAGATAATAACCAAAGCCAAACAGTCGAGAATAATCATAACTCCAATGGAGCGATTAAGCATTATGACTGCTAATACTTTTAGTACGTATTTATTATGGAGTCAAATGCTTAGATTGAAAAATATTGTACAAATCGTCATGCTCAATGTAATTTATATGAACGCACTCTAATAGCGACCGAACCTTATTTATAATTTTCACATAATCATGTAAGTAAAACATATCAACAAGGTTTTTCGTGTTATTATAAGATATGGCCCAAGCCCGTTTTTGTCATTGTGGGAATCCGTATTACAGCTTTGGTTCACCATTGTCCTCCATCGTCCCCATTGATAATGCCCGTGCCAGCTTCAATTGTTTCCTCTTGGATTTTGGGAGGTGAAGCCTGAGAAATTTCTCGTTGACGCTTGCTAGACGAGCTTGCATGATAGGGTCAATGACAATAGTAACAGGAACTGAATCCAGTCTGTAGTATGTGCTTATCTTGCTGCCCTCTTCAGTGTCATCGTATATCTGCCAGAAGAAGAAATTAGAAGTGATTGTTTGTGCTACAGCTTCATTACCCCAAGTATCTCGGTTAAGCATATGTGAGCTAAATTCTTTGGTAGATTGCACGTTCACTAAGAGCCATTAGCAGCTTCTCTTGCCTTCTCAAAGGGACCATTGAACATCAAGGCAAAGGGGTTGAATCAGGCGTCTCATCAACCGGCGAAGGTCCGACCCATGTCATAGGGGTTAAATCGGGTAAATAAGGCGTATCATCAACGGGAGAAGCTCCGACCCATGTCATAGGGGTTAAATCGGGTGAATAAGGCGTATCATCAACCGGAGAATCTCCGACCCATGTCATAGGGGTTAAATCGGGTGAATAAGGCGTATCGTCAACCGGAGAATCTCCGACCCATGTCATTGGGGTTAAATCGGTTGAATCAGGGATCTCATCAACCGGAGAATCTCTGACCCATGTCATAGGGGTTAAATCAGGTAAATAAGGCGTATCATCAACGGCAGAATCTCCGACCCATGTCATAGGGGTTAAAATCGGCGGAGATCTTCAAGCAACAAGCCATGCTTTTGGACCCAACGGTCTTTGATTGTTCCATTTTTTTTTTATTTAAGATAGGTTTAAGAACGTGAGGTGTTATGTTTTATTGATCCATAATTTATAATGGTGACTACACATGAAACCCTAATCCCACAAACGGGCTTGGCCCATATCTTCTAATACGTGTCACACAACATTCCAATTATTAAAGGTCGGAGAAATGAGCCGCTCAAGATGCAATACTTCAATATGCTTTCTTCGCTGACAAGCGACTACAATAGCAACATCAAATATTGCGAATCCAAACATAGCTACACCCCAAAAGACGATCGTGACTTTTTATTCTTCATGTAACTGCATACCAAAATCCAAGAATCTGTGAACAAATTAAGGTAAGAAAAGTTGCACACAAAATATACGATTTGACTTTCATGGTCAAATGAACTAGCTGCTAGATTTAAGGATTATAACCACTCTTTAAGTTTCTTCAAGCCTTTTGTAACATTATATCATTTTTTATGATGATAATGCTATTGGAATTATATAACATGACTAATCATAAATATAAACAATAAACATCAAAGTAAGTGCGGAAGCGTATAGGAACATATAATGAATAATTAATTAACTAAAGAATAAAGTATGCGTACCTTTCTGGATTCTAGCCGAACAAGAATCAAATCCACAAACTAGCAATTAGGATGAACCCTAATTTGATTTAATTGGGATTATATGAATTACCCCTTACCGTTTTGTAATTCAATCCAAGATAATAACAATAGTGTGTTATTACTATGTTCTTGTACACACGTACTAAACCGAATTAAAGTAATGCTAGTTTTTATCAAACAAATAACTTGGTTTTGTGGAAAAGAGTGGATCGACACCTATAGGGGTGTTCGACCGGTTTTGGACAAGAAAACACACACAAAATAATTTTAGGGTTTAGCTTATGAGCACAAGAGATGGAAAAATAAAACCCCTAGCCTTGTTTATATACCCAAGCAAACTTGGTGAACAAGTTGGTTTTTCTTTCCTTGTTTTGTCCCTATGGCCGATCGGTTTGGAGTCCCTTAAAGGGATTCCGGAACCTTCCCAACTTTTGCAATTTGATCATTTTCCATAAACATTTAACGACCGTTAGTCCATTACATTAATTAATTAACGTCCGTTAGTTATTTCGTTTAATAAATAAATAAATATAACATTTATATTTAATTATTAACTTTAAATTCTCATACGTAAAGTGTGCAATCCCATAGTCTCGAGTTCGATCCTAACTCGCGTCTATTAATTTATTGTCCATTAAACCAACAGCTCCCACTTGGACATATCTTAATAGAGTGATCACATCGGTTAGCGTCTAGCAACACTTCGATGCCTCTAGTACAACTCGAGCAAGGCTCCTGGAAAACCTTTTAATGATTTCTCATTATTATTATCCTTTTGTTTCTAATACCATGTTAAATAAAGATATGGAATTAAGTCATTCTTTATTCAACCATTCTGTTTCTCGTTATTAGTGATTGAACAAGATTACCAAATCTTCTAAACATATTTAGGGGAGATTTTGGGTGTGGCCACACAAACATCTTGTCAACCCTACGAGGGGCCCAACAGTATTAAACTCCAAAATAAATTTGAAGGAACAAATTCTATCTTGACTACAAGAATAACCCATGAACTTTGCAACACTTCAGGAAACAACCCTTATGACTACCACATTCGTATAGCGTTAAGTTGTTCCACAGAAGTGCACTACATTCATGACACTTATCCGGTATCTCAAGTCTGAGGATAACTATTCATAATTTACTTATAACAATATCCACAAAGTAAATTATGTAGTTGGGATAAGTCCTATATTCAATTCATTGAATATCATCGGAAATTGGTATGCATTCTCATCAATATACTTTCAAGTATATTCTACCATATCTCTCAGATTTGTCTTAGTTTAATGATACTCCCATATCATTAATTGACAACGGACGATTTAGAATAAATAAATTTATTCACGGATTAAACATGCAAATATAGGATACAATATATTATAAAATCAAACATACCAAGTATTTGATTTATTATAACAATTGTTTAACATCCCTTATCCAAATACCAAATAGATCAATGCATGAAAATTCCTGTTGATGAATTATGCCTCAAGTAATGACAATCATACTTGTTGACAAGGCATAAATCAACCAACTTGATCTATCATAATTTTGAGAATACTTATTTCAAGAATTCAATTAATGAAGTCCTTGTATATGTGCATTCACCAATCCACATAATAATTCATAAAGTATGTGACATCCTCTATCACCAATTTATGACAATTTAAACTTTCAAAAATTTTAAAGTTTAAAGTATTCTTATTCTTTTAATGTATAATGCAACTGCGCTATTAGATAAGCACAACTAGGTCATATGGCCATTAACAAGATAAAATCCTACCATGACTAGTATTGAGTGTCATCTCAATTAAACCAGCATCATTGTATACAAACAACAATGTGCTCATTAAAACTCCGTAAACTTTAATATCTTATTGTGTAATGTTTGATGCTTTCCTAACTTTAAAGTTTAAAGCTGATGACAATTTGCACAACATTTGACATATTGTTCATCCATAGAATCTAGGAGCAATTCCAGGCTGAGGATGTAATTCTTTTAGAATATTCATTACACAAGTTATCTAATAACTTTTAGTTAGATATCAATGTTGTCAAATCACTTCTTATGCAAGAATGATACAACAATTTTAATACACAACATGATGTACATGATGAATCTACATGTCAAACTTAGACTTCATTCACGTTCTATCTTGTCAAAAGATATTTATCCATTTCCCAAATGATATATCATGTTTTATTAGAATCATTTATTTTACTGCACATGTTTATTAATAATAAACATATATTCCAAGGTTGTATGTTTTAATTCTTAAATCTTACAAATGAAGTTTCATTTCAATCTAAGACTTAACATTTAGCTTTCAAAGAATGCTACTTCCTATATGTTATACAACATATAAGATTTAAAACCTTAACATAATACTCTCACTAGCTTTCAGGAATACTTAAAATTTATCTTATTTCAATTATAAATCAAAACTCGGATTTTAATAATTAATCATAAGAATAATTTCATAGATGCATGCATTTATTCATTCATGAATTATTGCACTTTGTACACTACCAAAGATTATATGAATTCAAAAAACCTTTCAATTACTTACCGTCCTCGCTCAAGTAATTTCTCAAGAAAGAATTTTGATATTTCATTGTCATATTTCATATTAATGAAAACAAGTATGACAATTATCATCTTTATATATTTAATGTGTCTTGAAAAGAATATTCAATCATAATTAATTGCTTAAGTATGATTAATAATCTTGTCATAAGACATGCATTAAATATGTGTACAATATTGTCCATATGATTTGTACATAGAAATTCAAACTACTAGGGTTTTTCATCTCTTTGAAGAAACTCATTTCCAATTCTCTAGTCTAACTATTAAGATAAACCAAATTTCCAAAATTGATTACCTTTATGGACAGCATCTTTAACATTCATAGTATGAGTAATTTACCCAATTCAATATTTGGTAATCCATCATAATGATTATCAGGTTTACTATAATCCTGTAACTCATATTTCTTCTCAGCATATAAATCAAATATCTGAGATATCCTTACAGATCTATGAATGAAAATTCCATCATCTTGAGGTCTATCATTTTCATGTCTAACCTCATCATGATATATACTAGTGTGTTTTAGAAGATTATGTATCTTGTAATTTTATCTTTCAAAAAAACTCCCACTTGCTTTTTGTAATATATAGACTATCTATATATACTTAGCAGTTAGAGCAAAACTACATTGTTCTCTTTTTGGGACATTACAAATACACATTGATAATTCCTGACTTTACTTTGTTAATAACCTATTCATAAGTAGTTTAACAAATTCAAAATCTTCAATTTTAAAACTTAATGTGATTCATCACATTCCATAATAAAATGGTGTTTTATTAATCTTCTAGGTTGGAGTCATATTGAGTATATTCAATCCATACTCAATTTCTAACCTTGTTACTTTTTAAGAAAGAAGTTATGATTATCTTGAATCAAACAAATCAAATAGAGTTTGATTCTCCTAACTGAACATACCATCAACTTGTGGTATTCATTGGAATTTAATATTGTAAGACAATCTAACAATATATAAGATAAACATATTCCTTTTGGCTTACCTATTTACCAACTAAGTCAACTTAATGGTATAATAGACTTTTCAAGCCAATTGCATGCTTTATAACACAAGTACTTTTAACCAAGTCACTTCATATCTATGTCTCATCAAGGAACATAAACTGTTATAATCCCATTATACGTTATAAATCATTGATCACTTCAATGACTTGTTGTATATGTCTTAATTAAAAAACATTACAAGTTAACGTCTTACTTTATTATAAGTCTTAAAAGACTTTATGTTTGTCTTTACAATGAATTATAAACATGTTTAACTAAAGTAATTATGAACACAACTCTTGGTTTCAATAGTAATTTCAAGTTAATTTATTTACTTCACAATAATGTAGGACTACATTATTTATTCATTTATTTATGTCATTTCAAAAATTCATAAATATACAAATTAAAGTAGTATTAGATTACTTCATTTATTTATGTCATTCTAATAATACATAAATATTTAATTTGTAGTAGTCTTATATATCATTTTGACACATATTCTAAATACTTGTCTAATTTAGAAACTGGAAATATGTCCATGCAAAGTCTGACTTCACATAGAGATTTACTTTGTTGTTGCAATCTCGTCAAGTTCTGACATGACGTAAATTGCAACACCAAGTGTTTCTTGAATTAGATATGTACAAGTTATATTAGAATGTTAGTCTCTTACCTTGCAGTCAAGAGAATCCTTTAAATCATATACCTATATGTTGTACCTTGCACACAATATAGATTTCTCCCACTTGTGCATGGAACAACATCATGTAGCAGATAAACAACACCATGTAGCAGATAAACAACACGACATATGTTTGTTTATGTGACTAATATGATTGTGTCATTGATATTAGCATAACTAGTAGATGTAGAACCACTTCATTGTCTAATAAGGAAACGTACATGACTATCCTTGAAAACATAAGTGTCTACAAGTGGAAAGTAATTATCTTAAGACATTCTAGAGATAAGTTGGGTTACTACCAAGATGGCAAAGCTTGTAACTCCCACTGAATAAGAGATCATTACATTAATTCCTTATTCAGTAATAAGAACACAACACTCCCACTGGATTTGACAACATTGTAAGTGTTGCATTAACCAGTGAAAGAAAATAGCGTTCTATTTACTTTCCTACACCTTTGAAAAAGTCCATACATAACAATTACTTATGTACTTAAAGAGTGTATTCTACTATGTAGATGATGAACTATCCATCAATGCTATTAACTTGAAAAATTGGGCATGCAATTTCTTTCTTAATAGTTCTACTATTCCAACAATTGTAAGTAGTACTTTTAAATGGTCAAAACAAAACAACTAGATAAAATATGCTAGTTTGTCTTTTACCAATTATGCAAGAATTAGTCTAGCTTCAAATTTAATAACTCAGAACATATGCAATTTTCTTAACTATTAAAATTTGCTTACGAGTTATGTATTTAGAATTTAGACAATTCTAATTGTCCTATCATACCTTTCTTCATTCATGAAAAGGAATAGGATTGAATCTCACTCTTTCTTATGAAAAGAGGACTAGGTTTATCCTTTTAGCAAAGTTGACTCTACCAAAAACCCTTACAGGTGTAGATCAATTTACCAATACAGGAATAACCTTCGTTTACGGTTTAATGTTGCATTAATACATTTAAAGAATTAGCAAAATTCAATTTTAGTATTTTCGATAATTAAACTTTTCAAGAAAATAAAATACCCAAGGTAATATTCATATAACCATAGAATTTTCTCGAAAACTAGGATCCAAATTATCGTAGTTCCATTACATCAGTTGATCTGCTAGTAACGAAAGCACATAATAAGGTAATCTGTCGAACAATAATTGGCAAACAATTTCCAATTCCTAGATCATTATGGGATTTATATTTTCCAACGCTATTGCAAATATAAACATGTTTCATCCCATCTTATGCCTTGAGTCCAGGTCTCACTTCCTACTCAACTTAAGTGTCTAACTTAAAGAACTGCAAATATGTCCATGTAAGGTCTGACTTTACATAGAGATTTACCTCTCCATTACAATCTCGCCAAGTACTGTCATGACGTAAATTGCAACTTCAAGTGTCCCTTTAATTAGATGGCATATAACTTAATTTAAAAGGGTACTAGTTTTGATTTTATGTGGTCAAATCAAATATGTACAAAGATGTCATGCATTCATCTTGTAGCATAAATTTAATAAAAAACTTTTTATTACCAATTCATAAAGATCAAATTATCAAAGTTTTGATTGAGGTATTGGGTTCACCAATCAAGGAATTTAGCGTTAATTATCGCCCATTATACCGTACTTTTGCATAAGTGTAAACACTTAGTGTTTCGGGTAATTACCACCGAAGTGGCGCATGGAATTAAAACTAATTCGCCCTTAAGATGAGTTTGCACATTTATGGCTTACTAAGTAGCTCCATTCAAACTTACAAGGGGCAGAGGACCAGGTAAGCGCAAAGCATAACCTTAGACATCCTTTCAGGTGACTGGCGCACTTCTTAAATAACCCCTTTATAGTTCATTCGAATGGGTGAGCCGTTCAATCATTGTACCAAAGTCACCAATCAATTAAACTATTGAAAACTTAACTCTTCCAAAACAAATCAAATTTCGCCATTGTTTAGTCCGTATTATTTTTCTATTCAAAATTACCCTTTGCTTAAAACTGTCTAACATAATAAACAAACAAGTAATACCAATAAAAAACAAACTACTAAAAAACAATGCGCACATAATAAACAATTTATATGTGTAAACAAGTAGCCACATGCAACTTATTCGATAAAACCCTATTAATAATCAATGTCTAGGTTAAATTAATGTATATATTATTTAGGGCTTTCACTTCAGCGATAGAAAGTGAGCCACATACATCGATGAATCGATTGCGTAAACCCATAATTAATGATATACCAAATTGCACATAATTGATTCATTAATGTATATAATTGAGTTTTCCCCAATTCAAGATTTATCATAAATATACATGTGTATAAAACTTAACAATTAATTTAGCATAATCAATCTTAACAATTAAATATATATCGACAATAATCCATGCCAAACATGCATGTTTTCATGGATTTAACATAACAATTATTCACGTTGTCACAAGATCGCATACAATTCCATGTCACATAACACTTTATTCATGAATTTATCACGTAACAAATATATTAAATCTAGGTTTCGATATAGATAACATAACAATTATAATAAACCCTAACACAATTTTTAAAACCATCGACTAAAAAAAATTAGGGTTTCAACCCAAAAAAAATTTTTGGTCGATCCATAAAAAAATTTGAAAACAAATTAGGGCAAAAGCCCTAACCCTAAAATTAGGGTTTACATAATCATAACCAAAACCCTAGAATAACCATATCAAACAACATACAATATTCGTTTTTTACGTGTTTAGTAATTAATTACTCATTAAAACCAATGACTCGTGATGCCACTGTTGGAATTATATAACATGACTAATCATAAATATAAACAATAAACATCAAAGTAAGTGCGGAAGCGTATAGGAACATATAATGAATAATTAATTAACTAAAGAATAAAGTATGCGTACCTTTCTTGATTCTAGCCGAACAAGAATCAAATCCACAAACTAGCAATTAGGATGAACCCTAATTTGATTTAATTAGGATTATATGAATTACCCTTACCGTTTTGTAATTCAATCCAAGATAATAACAATAGTGTGTTATTACTATGTTCTTGTACACACGCACTAAACCGAATTAAAGTAATGCTAGTTTTTATCAAACAAATAACTTGGTTTTGTGGAAAAGAGTGGATCGACACCTATAGGGGTGTTCGACTGGTTTTGGACAAGAAAACACACACAAAACAATTTTAGGGTTTAGCTTATGAGCACAAGAGATGGAAAAATAAAACCCCTAGCCTTGTTTATATACCCAAGCAAACTTGGTGAACAAGTTGGTTTTCTTTCCTTGTTTTGTCCCTATGGCCGATCGGTTTGGAGTCCCTTAAAGGGATTCCGGAACCTTCCCAACTTTTGCAATTTGATCCTTTTCCATAAACATTTAACGACCGTTAGTCCATTACATTAATTAATTAACGTCCGTTAGTTATTTCGTTTAATAAATAAATAAATATAACATTTATATTTAATTATTAACTTTAAATTCTCATACGTAAAGTGTGCAATCCCATAGTCTCGAGTTCGATCCTAACTCGCGTCTATTAATTTATTGTCCATTAAACCAACAAATGCAGTGTACCAAGAAACTAGGTCATGCGTTAGAACTGATGTCCATGTTAATGTCGAGTTTAAGAAGTTGTAAGTTTTACTTAAAAGTCAATCAGTATGGTGATACTACAGTATACATAAATGAGTGTCACATTAGACATTGTAATTATCAAATAAGCTATAAAATAGAATAAATTTCTTGAAAGTGAGCCACATAATCGCTTCCAAATTTAGTTATAAAGGCATTGGCTTTTAATAAGTCAACTTACTAAGCAATCATGGGTCCCCCTACTTCTGCCAAGTATAAAGACTTGATCAGGTACTATGGAATCCCAATAAAAAAATTGTGTAAAACCATGATGTATATTTGGTATTTATTAATCAGGCATCGTGTTCGTATAAAAGTGTTGTTGCCAACATCCATTTAAGTTGTCAGTCTACCGTCATTACCTCTATACTTATAGAAAATTTGACGCAATATGATTGTAAAACTAAAAATGAATACTTGAATCTTAAAGAAGGGGAAAAATAGGTGGAAGTCGTGAGAGTTTACCAAAAGTGGCTATATATATACAACCGCATATGCATTTTAATTGTTGACTTCTAAAATGTGTTATAGTCTCAGAAGGTTTCACTTTGCGGTTCAAGAAATAGAAATCGTAAAGATGTTTCTCTTCATCAATCCTAGTAGTATGCAGAAGTTTGTACTTTATAAATCATATGTGCACCCTCACTACAGAATGAAAGTAGAGTTTATTGCCTCTAATCCACAAAGATTTGATTATTTTGTTTCTATAAATGATCATGGCCGGATTTGAGCATGTGCAGGGTGCTCAACGGCACAGGGCCTCCATTTTTTCAAGGGCCCCACAATTATTGGCATAGTGATTGGTTTAGTTCAATTTTGACATAAAATTGACAACAATGAGTTCAAGAATGAAAAAATGTGTGATTTTACCAAAAGAATAAAGTCAAAATAGATTAGTGCGAAGTAATTTGAAGGAAATGTGGTATACGGGGGTTGCAGACTGCAGTGGTTGTCTTTATTATTTAATTAGATGAAGAAGATGACTATTTTAGGCAATCTACATTTCTGCCCCCTAAAGTTTATAACTTGTACACCTTGTCTTGTACTTATAGTTTTAGCTTTAAAAAAATGTAAAGTTTACAAGTTTAATAGTTTTGAAAACATTACTATTGTTCTTATGTTTATGTATATGCTTAAATTTATCATTATTTTTTTGCTTTCTTTGTATTTACGAGTATCTTACGAGTCTTAATTGTTTTCGAATTAAAAGGGCCTCGTACTGTAAACATGGTACAGGGCCCCAAAAATTCACGGGACGGCCCTGTAAATGATCCATGTATGGAGATATAGTAACCAAGTTTGTTACGATATAAAGCAGCCAAGGAAAGATTCCAGATGTAAAAGAGGTAAAGAAGATTTTACATTGATAACTACGGACTCGATAACTTGGTTTACAGTTTGTAGTGTTAGATCAGTTGTACGTTTCAACTAAAGACATGCTAAAATGCCATCCCCTCTGTTGATAATCATTAGCAAAGTTGTTAAATTAAGTACAAAATAAAAAATGTATCTTAACATGTTATAATTAGAGTACCTTCAAATCTAAGGAAACACTTGAAACTTAAAGAAGGCAAATTGGTTAAGGTTGTGAGAATTTAGAAAGTTCTTTGAGTATCCCACATTGGTGGAAGTTGTTACTAAAAGCTGCTATATATATAGAAGCATATGCATTTGAATTGTTAAGCTTTAAATGTGTTTAAGTAGTGAATCGTAAGTGCTATGGTCCTTCTTTATAAGAACCATAACTGACAAATCCACTAGCTAAAATATATTTCGATCTTATATTTTTGTCTTGTTTCTCTTTATGAAACGACTAATTTTTTTTCTTGATTCTCTTTATGAAACGACGATCGTATATTTTTTTTGTCGTCTCTTTATGAAACGATAAACCACACGTTTTTTCGATCTTAAATTTTTTTTTCGTCTCTATATGAAACGATAAACAACAAGTTTTTTCGATCTTATATTTTTGTCTCGTTTCTCTTTATGAAACGATAAATTACTAGTTTGCGCTTAAGGCTACAAAAATATATTTCGATCTTCTATTTTAAAACTGTTTTTGTTAACATAACCATTTGAGCTATGATTAGCCTAAAAAAGAATTCTCCCTTCGTTGTCCAAAACGCGAAGTTAATAAGAGAACTCATTTGTACCTTCGTAGAAATGGCGAATAAATAACAGTATTGGATAACTCCTGTATGGTTCTTTTCAGTGCTGTAATTTGACTCCAAAGTTAGAATTTCACCATTAACTATCTTGATAGAACCTGGTTCAGGATAGAATGTAGCTAGACATTCCGACAATATAACCAGCTTCATCCCCTACACCGTTTGCTTCTTCATAGATAGCTTTTGATGATCAAATGACCCGTCCATCCTGAATTACAGATACACTTCAGATTAATTTATTTACCTCTCCATAACCTATTCCGCCACTGTGGAGATGCGCGACACCATAAACTCACTCTTGACTTTCTTGTGCTAATGAAATCATTAGTAGCAACTCCAGAAGTAGATTGCACAACATCAAGCTCGATCTGTCGGATAGTGGTTATGTAGGGTATATACCGCAATAACGAACACCAACGGATATGCTTAATCTCTGAAAGGCGTATAATCACTTTCAGATCAAATCAATTTGGCGGTTCTACCAAATTATTCAATCGGATACAATTCGAGAATGAGAATTTCTTTATGTGTTTATCCGAGATATAATGAACCAAGATATTAATAATGACCAAATAAACCGTATATAAACATGATAATGGGATAACTGCCAATGACAGTTTAGGGTTTTGTCAAATTGTGTCCTCAATTTCTCGAAACTTAATTTCTGAGGAACAACACTTCAGCAGAATCAATGACTTCGCCAGTAATCCATTGTATTCAAATAGAACACAACTGAATCCATTGTATTTCAATAGAACACAACTTCGCAAGCAATTTTACAGCAACATAGTGGAAATAAAAATTTGCCCCCACTCATGTACTGTGGGCGCCGGACCCCTGCCCCCGTGGGCTTCCTAAGATCATAATAAACTTAAGTAGGTGTGCACTCCGCACCTCCAAACCTAAATGATGTATTATCATGATAAAATTGGTCAAACAAGTTAATCCAATTACACTAAAATATCCAACAGGTTATATTGTGGACCAAGATAATGAAACGCTTCCAAATTTAGTTATAAAGGCACTCACTTTTAATAAGTCAACTTACTAAGCAATCATGGGTCCCCTACTTCTGCCAAGTATAAAGACTTGATCAGGTACTATGTTGGAATTATATAACATGACTAATCATAAATATAAACAATAAACATCAAGTACACATGCGAAAGCGTATAGGAACATATAATGAATAATTAATTAACTAAAGAATAAAGTATAGCATACATTTATTGATTCTACAAACAACAAGAATCAAATCCACAAAACTAGCAATTGAGATGAATCCTAATAAGAGTTTGAGTGCTAGTCGACTTAATAAAGTCGAATAGTGTAAATGACCAAAATCCAAAATAGGATTTCTCTACGATCATGTACGCGCGTATTATTAGCGATTTAATTAGAATGCTAGTTCAAGTCACGATTAAATCATACAACAAACAAGGTTTAGCTTTAATATAAGAGGAGAGTTATTTTACATACCAAACTTTTCTCATATAGCAAGGGACTCATCTCCACTATCCATCTAAAAAAAATCAATGACTAAGATTAAAAATATTTTATTACTCCGTATTTCACCTATTTTTTATAATTTAAATATCTCTTAAACCGTTAATCGTTAAGTGAAAATATTTACACCATCGCGACGAGTTTTTAATTATCTTTCTATAGACGGGCACTTTGATATACTTTCAAAAAGAAAAATTTCGCTTTTTTCACGCTTTTTCGTTTATTACGCTAACAAATTGCATAGAAAAATCATATATGATAAAACACTAAATTGAATATCACATGTGATATTAGTGTTAAATCATATATGATATTTAATATCATATGTGATATTACACTAATATCACATGTGATATCACACTAATATCATATGTGATATTACACTAATATCACATTGATATTACATATCATATATGATACTAGTTATAATGCCCGTGCACGCACGGGGTTTTTTCTAATTTTTTGAATAATCGTAATTTTTGTGTTTTTTTTATTAAGGTTCTTATTTTGGATTATAATTATTTTTGACTGACGTATTAAGGGCTCATATATATATTTTATAAATGTTTAATCCCAAAAATTTATAAACCAAGTTTTTATATCGTTTGTTACGTTTTTGAATCGATAATTTAGGTAAACTAATAGTTTAATCTTGTGTTGGAATATAGATGGTTGAGAGACAGTAAAGAACACTAATGTTAAATGTTTATAGATTTATCGGCTTTTGAGTTTTAATATAAACTTTCAACGTAATGACGTGTATTTACAATTTTATATTTTCTGTGTATTTTGTATGTTTGGCTAAAACTAATTTTTTTGCGCTTTTGTTTGCTATAAATTCATTTCAAGAGTTTTTATTTTGGTTACAATTGATTAATTTTTCTTTAAACCAAAAATGTATTATTTACTATAATTTATTGTGATAATAGAAACTTAAAATTTGTAATTATACTTTAGCTTTAGATAGTAGTGTTGTTTATTTTTTTTAATTTTTTTTGTAGATCCCCATGCACACACGGATTTTGGGATATATTTTGCTTAGATTACAACTTCTTGCATGTTCTCACACATATATTCCGTCGGGTGACAAATTTTCTAACTCTTTGATGATTAAAAAAATATGGGCAATTTCATATCTCCCCTCCTTTTAGTTGGAAATTTCAAATATACCCAAATATGCATCAAAAACATTGTACATTATGCATTAAATACTTGCACTTTGGGTATATATGAAATTAAGCATGAAAGTAGGGTAAAATATGAAATTAATCCAAAAAAATAACCTTGTAGAATTTGAATTCATTTTTGCTTCTATTGTTCCATTTACAGAAAGTGTTATGGATGAAATTTAAAAAGAAATAAACGGGTTTTTTTCTTCTAAGTTTGTTAATATTAAATTTGTTCATAAGTTGTAATTATGGTTTTTAGTTATGTTGAAGTATCGTGGTAAAAGATCAAATGCACATAGCTGCTAAATTATACTATTTTTGTGATGTTTATAACATTTATTCTAATGACATTCATCCCCGATCAGATATACGTCGATGTTTGTGGTTTCTTTGTAGGTATTGTTCCATATGGCACTTCTAATCCTCATATTTGATGGCCGGTTATAATCTTATTGAACTATCACTTCGAAGTTCGGCGTCTATAAGATCATCGTATATCTTTGCAAAAGTGAATATAAGATCATCATCAAACAGGGATATCCAGCCTGGATAGATGTTGTGCCATACCAGAACTTAATACTCTGTAATAAAAAAGCTTAACACTCTATAATACACAATATTCTCTCATAGTGCTTGGATCCCAATGATCATGTCATAATTTACACATCCAATTAAGTTGTACGTCGAACCATTAATAAGCTCATTATTCCAGTTGCTATCATACAAAAGTGTATTTCCATCATATAAAACCAATGCATAATGCATATCACAAAGTCCTTCTATGCTCTTATAGCATCAACACCATCTTTTCAAAGATATTTTGTATCATCTTTTATATAGTTTTCTATGATATTCTCTTAATTATTAACAATTCTATATGGTTAAGCACAATGGAGCATGATAACAACAGTAATTAACATCTGCAATTAATAATCCATTTCATGAATTAACATCCATTTAAGCAACACCTATTTATTTAGTTATTTCATAAGGACATAATTAATAAGCAACCAAAATATCCCAATGATCATGTCATAATTAACCAATTTAAGGGGAAAGTTTAACTGACGCTATCAAAGATAATGTGTAGTTGTCTTCTATCTTTACCTATGGTAATAGTACACATGAAAAGAGAGCCTTGCAGATGAGTATTAGCAAATCGATCTAGCAAACTATGTTTAAGATTATTATGTGTTTTATGTGTTCGGTTATCGTTTAAGATTTGACTTTTTGTCGCGGTTTAATAGAGATGGTAATGGTGTACACCCAATGCCACTATGTTATCGATGTATAACTAATTAACTATTGACCAAACCTGTCTACACACCCAGAATGGTCAATTTAATCTTATTTCTCATAAGGAACTCAAAGTTTATGGCTTTGTATCAAACTCATGTTTTTCTGAAAATTGTCACTTTTGACCCATTCGACCGCCTTCAACCCAAAGTTGATAACCTTATGTTCTATCAAATTGGACTCAAAACTAATTTTGATATTTCTAAGTTCAATTTGAACATTGAAATATGAATATGTGATACCTTGGTATGCCTTCTGATTTGTATGATCGACGAGCCCACCAAGGAAGCCACATGTCAACAGATTAGACCAATCGGGTGCGAGGGTTACCTAGTCATTCATCTATTTCATCAAGCATTAATTCATATCAGCCTGCTCTTCATCGATGCATCAACTCATGTGTGTGTCATGCGCGGGGCTATACAGAACTTTCATGATCGCGCCCTCCTTCGTGTCTTGGCATAGTGACGCTCGTGTAAACAAATATAGATCTCACAGAACTCCTCGAGGAAAACAATGGAAATACAAAGAAAAATAATATAATCATAAATGTTTTATGTGGATATTAAAGAGTGGTTAGCTCTGATAAGACCATTTACATACGTACGATAGGTGGAGTTGAGTTCACACTTAAGCTTTAATGTAAGGAATTATTCCACCAATGGATAACAATACTATGTCTAACTTGAGGCCATAAAAGTTTCAAGTTGGTTACAAGTATGTACATTAGTGGAGATATAATGTGTTTGAGTGACCGAGCCCGGAGGACATAGACATGCATTTTTCATGTCTCATGTGGTAGCACATACGTGTTCTCTAGATGAAGTGCAACTTTGATGAATCCGGACACTGATGTACATTTCATTTTCTTACAACCAACATGCTTCGCTTGTAGAAAATCAGAAGATGTTGAATAATAAAAGAAACAACAAATATAATAGCAACATACTTTTCAGATCGGGTATTAGCATAGGGAGGTTCGTTCTCTTCATTATGTAAAACCAGATACCCCCTTAAATATCAAGAACAAATGTTTGTTTAAAACTTTCAAAAGTCCGGTGCATTTTTGTCCTAAGATTTCAGAACAATCCCATAATTAGGCATTAGTAAACCCATACAACTCCCAATAAATCAGTTTCAATAACCAAACCCAAACAACCTGATTTTTCCCAAATTTATATACATACACTTTTAATCATTAAAATTTATACATAAACACAATTAACCTTGTTAATCGGTTATCAATTAACTTTTGTGCTAAATAGATCGGTGGTAAGCAAAAGCGCTTTTTCTTTTCTAGTTATGATTCAGCTAACGTTACCTGCATAGATATTGTGTGCTCTTTTAATAAACTGTTTGTTGCTTCTTCTAATCTTTGGGCCATTACTTTCCTCTTACCTCCTCGTGGTACCTCCAGAAAGTTTTCCTCCACGATTCTGGCCAGATTAGATGCCTAATATTATTACCCCAATTAAAGGGCATTTGGCCTTGCAATTTTAAGTCATAGATAATGAGGGGTTGTTTGGCATTGTGGTTTCTAGCTAAAAGATGAGTTCTAGTGTATGGGTATGGTGATACTAATTTGATTTTCTACTCATATATGGGTCCATATATGAGTTCAAGAGGCTACCAAATTTATAACATATCCACATGAATTTCTACTGTAAAAGCTTCAACTTTTTGATATGTTATATTGTTTACCTTTTACCTACTTAACCTAAACCTCTCTAGCATAATTTGATACCTCTAAAATCTACTTACCAAGGTGCACGCATAAAGCACCACCCGTGAGTTGTGCAAGAAGCAACTATATCTTCAAGGTTTTTGTAGTGATCATGAAGTGCTTCCCATGAGAAACATGTTTGAGTTACCTACACCATCTCAAAGTCACTCTCCAAGCTTTTAGTATTCTTTCTCGCACCACCCAAATATCTGCTTTTTTCTGTTAGAAGCTCAAGCAACATTAGATACCATGGGTTAATAGAAAAAAATTGGATATCTTCCCCCATCTTTCCAAAAGAATCAAAACTAATAATCAAAGAAGAGAAACAATTATTGCCTTAAGTAGCCTTTGTTTTCTATATGTAAGTGCACTGCAGCCTCCCCGACCTTCCGTGTCTCATACCAAAATATTGTCGCTTTAGGGCTCGAATGTTACAATTTGGATGCAATCCAACCACTACCATGCTCTCAAAGATTCTCGATGGTTCTTTTAGTATCCGTTGATGCTGAAACATATACAGATTTATAAGGGTTAACTAAAAACACGCAACAAAGTCAGTGAGAAATCTAGAATTAAAGTAATACCAACGCCTGCACCCATTGACGCTTGGCTAATTCTTCCGTGTTGTATTTCATTTTTCTCTTGAGGATGAGGGTTAAGCTGATCATGACCAACATATAGTCCTATGTACTTCAAGTTTGATAAAGGTTAAAGGAAAACACTCTTGAAAACAAAGAATGCTAGTTATGGGTAATATCAAGATTTCTTGAACACATTTATTTATTCAGCCACTTTGCTGTCTCATATAAAACAAAAATTCCAATTAATGAGTAATGGCTAGATTTCTATAACAACAATATTGAAAACCCAATCTATTATAATGAATTCCTATTTAAAAACCTACATATAGCCTTTTCTAGCACGAGATATAGAAATTCTAGTATTCATAGTTTTGTTGTTTCAAAGATAATAATCATGTTTGGTTTATAAACTACAATATAAACTCTTACCAAGAACAACACCATTAATAACGTATAACTTATAACTTTTTTCCCACAAATTATAAAGTTGTCTTCATTGCTCCAGAAAAGATAGCTATTAATTATCAGATAGTTAAAAATAACCACCGGATGCAAAAATAATGTGTTGTACCTTTGTGAAGCCACCGATAACCCATGATCGGTCGAGTTTTCAAAAGCGTGATACTTGATTAGTCCGATTTTGTTTTGATAAAATTAGGGGTTTGTTGGTTGACTATTTTTTTTGTCGGTGATGAAAGAAATCCAGGAACGAAGGGGATTTTAAGAAAATTTGGTTGCGTTTGGTTGTGATTTTATTTTTCAAAATTTTTGTTTAAACCCTCAAGATATTGTAGATTTACCCCACGCCAAAGTTTTTCATACTTTGACACATATAATTTTTTACTCACTTTTAACCTAAAACGAATTTACAATTTTTTTTTGGTTAAATTAGGAAATATTTAAGGCTCTTTATATTAAAAATCTGTAAAATAAAAAAATAAATAATTAAATTATTACTTAATAAGGTAAGAATTGATTTTTTTTAAATGA
This sequence comes from Chrysanthemum makinoi, assembly GCA_910596185.1. Lineage (NCBI taxonomy): Eukaryota > Viridiplantae > Streptophyta > Magnoliopsida > Asterales > Asteraceae > Chrysanthemum > Chrysanthemum makinoi. Next base: position 312,991,441 of record OU343221.1, read on the forward strand.
AAAATTCCCAATAAGAGTTTTGTTTTATTATATAAAAGATTACACTAATATCACATGTGATATTAAAATTAGATTGTTATCATATATGATTTTTTAATGCAAATTTCAGTAACATAAAAACAAAAACTTTAAAAAACGAAAAATATTTTTTTTTTTGTCGAAAGTATTTCAAAGTGCCTATCTATAGAAAGATAATTAAATGCTCGTCGCAATGATATATTTTTTTTGGCTTAACGATTAACGGTTTGAAAGATATTAATATTTGAAAAAAAATGATGAAAGTGGGTTTTTTAAATTGTTGAGATTAATCTCATCAATTAGATCAAATAAAAATGAAGGGTGGAGATTGATCCCTTGATATGTAATAATCTTTTGTCCTCAAATGATTTTAAATCTTAATATAATAAATATAAATAGTCAAAACCTTTATCATATATCTGTCAAACATATATATGCAATAGGTAAGGAAAACCTTAAAGTCATGCACATGCGTATGTCTGCATGCATGTATATCATATTTAGTAAAATATCTCAATCATCATTCGATATTTAACATATCAAGAGAAAAGGTTTGTGTCGATCGTTTATTTTATTTTTCTTTATCTGTACGAATCAATCCAAAAGACCAAAAGGGTGTGTATATATATAGCATTAAACCTTGTCTAACAAGTCATTACAAGCACCTCCTTAAGTTTCAAAACTCGACACTCAACCCTTTCCTTTTTCTTAGTTCGACCATATAAATATTTTGTGACTTAATATAATTAAATCTCATACGTAACGCGCAAGTAATCCCATAGGTCTCGAGTTCGATCCTAACACACATCTATTAATATTTTGTCCATTAAACCAATAGCTCCCACTTGGACATATCTTAATAGTGTGATCACATCGTTATCTAGCAACATTTCATGCCTCTAGCACAACTCAAGTAAGGTCTCCCCGAAAAACCTTTTAATGATCTCATTATTATATTTTTTGTTTCTAATACCATGTTAAATAACGATATGAAATTAAGTCATTCTTTATTCAACCATTCTGCTTTTCGTTATAAGTAATTGAGCAAGATTACAAATCTTCTCTCAACATATTCAGTGGGAGATCTTGGGCATGGCCATGCAAACATCTTGTCAACCCTACGAGGCCCAAGAAGATTAAACTCCAAATAAATTTGAAGAAACAAATTCTATTTTTGACTACAAGAATAACCCATGAACTTTGCAACACTTCAGAAAACAACCCATATGACGATTCAAGTATAGTGGCTAAGTTGTTCCAAGAAGTGCACTACATTAATGACACTTATCTGGTATCTCAAGTCTGAGGATAACTATTCATAATTTACTTAACAACAATATCCATAAAGTAAATTATGTAGTTGGGATAAGTCCTCTATTCAATTCATTGAATATCATTCAAATTGGTATGCATTCTCATCAATATACTTTCAAGAATATTCTACCATATCTCTCAGATTTGTCTTAGTTTAATGATACTCCCATATCATTAATTGACAACGGACATTTAGAATAAATAAATTTATTCACGGATTAAACATGCAAATATAGGATACAATATATTATAAAATCAAACATACCAAGTACTTGATTTATTATAACAATTGTTTAACATCCCTTATCCAAATACCAAATAGATCAATGCATGAAAAATTCCTGTTGATGAATTATGCCTCAAGTAATGACAATCATACTTGTTGACAAGGCATAAATCAACCAACTTGATTTATCGTAATTTTGAGAATACTTATTTCAAGAATTCAATTAATGAAGTTCTTGTATGTGTGCATTTACCAATCCACATAATAATTCATAAAGTGTGTGACATCCTCTATCACCAATTTATGACAATTTAAACTTTCAAACATTTTAAAGTTTAAAGTATTCTTATTCTTTTAATGTATAATGCAACCAAGCTCTTAGTAGCACAACTAGTTCTCATGGCCATTAACAAGGATGAAATCCTACCATGACTAGTATTGAGTGTCATCTCATTAAACCAAAGATTATTGTATACAAACAACAATATGCTCATTAAAACTCCGTAAACTTTTAATATCTTATTGTGTAATGTTTGATGTCTTCCAAACTTTCAAGTTTGAAGCTGATGACAATTTGCACAACATTTGACATCGTTCATCATAGATCTAGGAGCAATTCCAGGCTGAGGATGTAATTCTTTTAGAATATTCATTACACAAGTTATCTAATAAATTTTAGTTAGATATCAATGTTGTCAAATCACTTCTTATTCAAGAATGATACAACAATTTTAATTCACAACATGATGTACATGATGAATCTACAGGTCAAACTTAGACTTCATTCATGTTCTATCTTGTCAAAAGATTTTTATATCATGTTTTATTAGAATCAACTGGTTTATTTAAATTTCTCCGCATATGTTTATTAATAATAAATGTTTATATATTCCAAGGTTATATGTTTCTACCTATACCCACAAGTGAAGTTTCATTTCAATCTAAGACTTAACATTTAGCTTACAAAGAATGTTACTTCCTATATGTTATGTACAACATATAAAGATTT
>OU343221.1:312994107-313023814 GCA_910596185.1 Chrysanthemum makinoi
ACTCTGTTTCTCACACACTTTTCTCTGTGTGGATTTCCCTCCATAAACGGTTACCGTCAATCATAACAACCAGGTCAACCACCACATCCTCCACCGTCATCACCGCACAACCACCGCCATCTCCGCCACGTCCTCCACTTTATCCCACCGGTAATTCTTCAATTCTTCATTATTTTCTTCAATTATTCATTATCTTCTTCAATTTCGTCATGATTTTGTTCAATTTCGTAATTATCTTCTTTAATTTTACAGAATAGAGATTTTTTATCTTAATGAAGTTCCTGTTGGAGAATATTCAATTGATTTAGATGTTACGAGTTCAATTTGTGCTTCTAACGTTGATGATAATGCATCATGTGAGTTTTCGTTTTAATTCAGTTTTTTTTTTATGTTAATCTGTTTATTAATTAAGTTGTTTTGTTAATTAAGTGTTTAATTAAGGTGTTTAAGCTTTTATTTAGTCGTTAGTTTACTCGCTTTGTATCACCGTGATATTTTAGCTCGGTGTTGTTAGGTTTTGCTTATTCATGAAGTCAAGTAGTTTGATTTTGCTTTTATATAAGCTGTTAGTTGGATTTGTTTTTGTTCAGTTTAATTTGTGTAGTTTCAGCAGTGATATTTGAAGTTGATGACAGTTTGCTTTTTAATTAAGGTTTTAGAGTAATTTGCTTCTAATTTTAAGCTTTTTACTGAAAATAATCGTAAATGTAGTGTACTTAATTTCTTACTGCGATGTTCTGATATTTCTATGTGTAGGCTATTTTTGCTGCAGTTGTTGCATATTATTGATTAGAGAGATTGTGTTTTTGTTAGTTATTCGAATGAAGAAGAGTGATAGTGTTGGTGCTGATAGTTGTACTGTTAGTGCATTTTGTCTTGGAAGCGCTTTTGCTGTAGTCAAAGTAATTAGTCAGAATCTAGTGTTTTGGAAGTGATTTGTAAAAGCAGTTGTTGTATATTTAAGAAGAATAGCCGTGTTTGTAGTTGTTGCATATATTGACTGAAATTGAGTTATAGTTGTTGTCAATTTATGTTTGCTGAATTCTGAGTTATAGGTTTTTGTGTTTTTTGTTATGATAGTGCTTAAGTATATTAATGTAGATGTTATATTGCTTATAAATAAGCTGTTAGTTTTTGATTGGATGTGTTGTTGTTTCTGTTTAGTATTTTTTGTACAATCATCTGTTATAGTATCACCAGTGATATTTCAAATAATGTATAGTATCACCAGTGATATTTTAAGACAATTTTTGAAGTTATTTGTGTTATGCTTTTTGACTTTGTGTTTTATCACCTTCTTTACAGCTTCTAGTGGTTTGAAAACTCCTTCATCTTTTATTCATCATGATTTTATTGATACTCCTGGTGGATCGGTTTTTGGGGTTCCCAGAGTTGCTGCTAGTGTGCTGCCAGTTTTGTTTAGTGTTTATGATTCTGTTGAGGATTGCATTAGTATGTACATGAGATATGCTTCAGAGGCAGGATTTGGTATTAGAAAGTCTACTTAGAAAATATTAAGGGATGGATTTGTAAAAGAGAAGTATTTAGTTTGCAATAGGGAAGGGTGCCCAAAGAAAATTCTTTTGAATACGTTAGCTCCTAAGAAAGGTGACAAACAAGTGAGGACTTCAAACTTTAGAATTACTGGTTGCAAAGCACGTGCAATTTTTCATATGATGCCTGGTAGTAGAAAATATAGGCTTACTACATTCGATTTGGAACATAATCATGAGCTAGATCGTGTTGAGTATAAGCATTTGTCCAAGTGCAGAGGAAGCTAACATACACCGAGCAAATTGCTTATAATTAAATCTTCAATTATTATATGGGGCTTACTAGAGCTCACAGCTTGTATACCGGGTTGAAAGGGTCCTCAACACTTGTTCATGGTACGAGACCGAAGTTTAACAATCTAGTCCGTGGTATAAACTGTTTTTCATAGGAGATAGCGATGCACGATGCTTATTAACCGTATGGAAGATCGATTAAATTTACATCAGATTCTCTTTGATTATCTTGTTGAGAACGCCGAGCTTATTGGACTCTTTTTTGGGTGCGATCAGTTGCTAAATTGAATTACAAAGAGTTTGGCGATATCGTCTCATTTGATGCCACATACAAAACTAACAAGTATGTTGTTTGAACCTGTTTTAGTATCTCTTGTGATATTTGCATTTGCTTTTTCTACATTTTTGTATATATTATCACCGAATACTTTTTTTTTTTTCGTGATAACGGATGGTTTTCGTGCCTTTTATCGCAATAGATAATCATAGGAGATCTGGACTGTTGGTTCTGGTCTTCTTAAGAATGAAACTATCAATCTTATGTTTGGTTACTGCAAGCATTTAAGAAAGCTTTTGTTCGTTCTCCAAATATCATTGTTACTGATCAAGATGGTGCAATGCGAAGGCTATACCGGTTCTTCCCGATTCAAAGCACAGGCTTTGTATGTGGCATATCATGCAAAAGCTTCCATCTAAGGTAGCTCTCTGTGATATTTTGCATCTTTTATCTCCTGTGATATTTGCATCTTTTTGGATTGTATCACTTGTGATACTTTTTGTATCCCTTGTCGCACTTTTTGGATTGTATCACTTGTGATACTTTTTCTTTAACTGCCTATAACGATTATCTTTTATCGCTGTTTTGCATTGTATCGAGAATTTATGACGATACTGATTTCAAGAATAAATTTCACAAGATTGTTTGGAACATGTATATTGGGCCCAAGAGTTTGAGATGAGATGGAATGAGTTGATGGTTGAATTTGGTCTTTTAAATCACAAGTGGTTGAATAAGATGTATAGGATTAAGGCGCATGGATTCTCGCTTTTGTTGATTCTCTCTATGTGGACCGATGAGGACCACATCTAGGTCGAGAGTGAGAACTCATTTTTTCACATTTCACGCCTCCTACTTCTACCTTGTTAAATTCATGGTATGTTATGAGTCCAATGGAGAAACGAGATACATACAAGAAAGATTAGATAATCATCGCTTGACTCATTTCATTTCGCTTTGTTGACGCCATTAGCAATTGAAATTCATGCAGCAAGGTTTTACACTCAGAAGTCTGTTTTGTTCTTGTTAGAAAGAGATAATTCTGGCTCATGGTTATGTTCTATCAAGTCTAAAAGTTGTGGTGAGGGTTGCGATGTGTTTCGTTATATCTGAGGAAAAACCGGATGCTGAGATTGTACCAAGAGTGGTTGATGATGAAAGTACTTCAGACAATACTGAGGAAGAGCTTAATTTGTATAAAAAAGACATTGGAGAGTACAAGGTACATCTTTTTTTTTTTTTTTTTTTTTTTTTTTTTAAGTATCACAGGTGATATTATCTATTACTTTCTTTGTTTATAAGTCTATATGAGTTATCACATGTGATATTATGCATGTAAAGTTCATAAAAGTTGTTATTGTTTTAGTATCACTTGTGATATTGTGATATTCTTTTTAATATCACATGTGATATTATGTTCTTTACTTCTTTTTATGTTTTATATGAGGTATCACATGTGATATATTCAATTAAAGTTCATAAAAGTTTATACTTTTTTTTTTATGAAGGTGTTGTTTAACAAAGTAGATGGTTCAGTTGCTTGTTGTTGTCAGCTTTTTGTTCGATGTGGTATTTTGTGTCGTCACATCTTTTGTGTGTTCAAGAATTTCAAGGTTGTTTCTATCCCGATAAGTATTATTTTAGGCTTGGACAAAGGATTTGATTCCTCGCCGATTTGAGGAGGCAAAAGGCTCGTATGGTCGGAATGAAGAAATAGAGAGGCTTGCATTGAGGTAAAAAGGTTTAGTTGAGTCGCAGTGTTCATATGATGAGTAACAATAAAGGAAAGTTGACTTTTTGTATTAAGTCAAGAAGTTGAAAACCGTTGAGGCCGATTTGCCAACTTGTCCGTGATAAGGGTAAATATTTGACCAATAATGTCGGTGAAGGTAAGATCATGGAAGGAGTACTTGTCCGTGTTGAGGTGGGAGCCTACAGCCCACGCAATGAGGACATGCGGTTGAGGTTGAAGTTGAGGTTGAGGTTGAGGTGTACTATCTGCTATGTCTTATCCAATTTTTACAATTTTATCACTTGTGATGATTTTCTATTTGTTATTACTTTTCTTCCATTTTTTCATTTTATCACTTGTGATAAAGCATACAAAATTGATGAAATGCTTATACCTTTTTATGAGTTTACTTTTTGTGACTTTATTGAATAATTGAAATAAGTTTTTTTTGCTAATCTAGTTCTATTATATTGTTACTGCATGTTATTTACCGACATTGGATTCTTTAATAAAGTTAACAAAAGCAAGGTTGAATTCGATTTTCCAAAATCTTTCAACTCAATAGAAATCATCATTGTTTTCAACTTCGACAACGCTATAAAGATAATTTTTACAAAACTATAGTCCACATCGTGATTAATAAATAGTCAAGAGGATTACTAATTGTTTTTACATGAAACCAAACATAAAACATTAAGCACTTGGTCAATTTTTGTTTAGTTCTCGCATACTTTCTTTATTGCCTCCTTGACAAGCTTTTACTTTTCGCCCTTGTTCTCTCACGAAGAAACTTTAATGCATAGTCTGACATCATCTTCCAGCTGCTCATTTCATGAAGCAACATCTTTGTTGTATCTTGATCTCATATTTTCTATTTGAATTGATGATGTTTGTGTGTTTCCTTTAGAATGCCCGCTTGCCATTTTGATCCAATTTTTCCTTCGTAGAGTTCCATGTGTATCATCATGTACAAACCCAATCTATCTTTTCGCTTTTGTTTGCCAATCCATCTTTAATATTGTTGGTTCTGTGTTTGATGCATCATTTCATATCCCGCCGATGTTCATATGTTGACAAGTGTCTTACAAAACCTCCCAAATTTATAATATAAAATGTCAATTATAGACTAGTATCCCTTGTGATATTATATCGTTAAAACATAAATAATCAAATAATTTTTCTTACCACTAACTCATAATTTTCTTTTGTACTTTCTTCTCAGATGTTGCATCCGAATCGGCCTTGTCAATTATGACACGATGTTCCTTTAACGATGTCAAAACTATTAGATAGTAATGTCCATGCTATTATTGGGAAGAATAATTGCTATCATGAAAAGTATTAAATTTAAAATTATATACTAAGTTTCTTGATTAATTTATATAAGTAATGTAATATACCAATCATCAAATTTCTGCTTGTGTCTCTTCTTCCATCCAATAGCAATCAAGTGTTCAAACATATCATAATCGCTTATCTACTTTGTCAAGAACAATTCGCTTATCTTGTAATACTCCCCGAAGCCGATTGACAATTAAAAAAATTATTATTAATAAATAAAGTTAATACAGTAAATACGCTCATTTTATATGTAATTTATCTTACCATCATTGATGTATAAAAGTAATGCCTTTGATCTTTCTATCTATCTAAGAACACCTCGAGTTTAGGATATCAAAGAAAGGTATCTATCACGAATTTCAAATTTCAAGGTTGGCTTAGTGATTGAACATTCATTCTCATTAATCCTAAACCTTTATTGTCTACTTAAAACTTGTTTCTGCTCACAATATCACAAGTGATAAGTATAAGGAACTGTGTATATAGGTAAATGTTTGTTGTATCACAGGTGATAAATTTAAGAAACTAATATATGTTTTGTTATCACAAGTGATAACTATAATAAATTAGATATCAAAATTTTAAATATAAACTTACGCCGCTTCTCGCTGCATATAGAAGATGCTTGCCAAGAGTTTTTCCACCTCTCATAGATTTTGTCGTGGCCGACCTTTTTGTTCATGTATGGAGATTTCTGTGCACCGATATTGTTTTCCTTCATCACTTGATTTTGACTGTATCTACCGGCTATCAAATCCTATATCGAAGTTGGTCGAGACCCCGTATAAAGATGGAACTAGGGCTCGTGAAGATGGACCTGTTCTTTTTCTTCCAACACTTTTCTCTCGTTTCTTAAGGTTCACTCTGCTCACTTTCTTCATATCCTGCTCACTTCTTCATTTCTTTGTCCATTTGGTTTGTTGCCGTTTTTGTATTTCTCTCAATTCATTTCTAAATTCTTCATGCAATTCTAAAATATCAATATATCAAAGATCAATAGGTTCTTTTGATCTTTAGTTTCTTATTTTTTTGACTTGTTACCTTGTTTGTTTCATCTTTTTCCCCTTCATTTTTTCTCGCACTTTCACCCTTTTGTTATCGTTCCATCGATGTTTCCTTCATCCTTTTCTTTTCGTCTATCCTTGTTTTCATCGCTTCATCATTTTTGTATTGTTTTTATGCTTTTGTTTCCACTACCTTTTGCGAACTTCATTCTCATTATAGACCGATTCTCCATTTTGTCGTTTCACGCATCATCAATTATCATTGATTCGCTATTTTCATCTCCGTGCTCAGATATTGTCCGCAAATGGATTTGTACTTCATTATTTCCATCTTCATCATCACTTGTGCCAAATTTGATGGAGCTTGACTCTGTTGATGTTGATTTAGAGCTTGATGATAAGAATGGACTTTTTCCTTTGAAACAATCATCCGGTTCATCAAAAATCTTTTTATTCTTTCTCTAAATTGCCGAAGCCTTTCATCCCCTTTGAATTTACATATATATTCTTTAATTGTTTCTTCTAGCATTTATTTCTCACTCAAAATGCTTTCTATATTATCTTCTAGCATCCGATACACTTCCGTGATTGAATTTCAAATTTAAGATCATATTAGTTATACATCATCAACAAATATATATATATTTTTAATATTTTATCAGTCACAAGTGATATCTTGCATAATTTATTTTATCACTTGTGATAGGACATAACAAAGAAGTTAATTTTTTTGACCCGACCTCGCTTTTGAATATCTTCTTCGCCTTTATTCATGTCTCCTATAATTTCCACCATTCCAAAGTACTTGTTGAAATCAATTTCCATAATCTCCCTACTTTTCAACACTTGTGTTCCAACTTTTAGAGTCTGGTATTCTTCTCACATTCATTTGATCAAACTTTGTGTAATGTAAATATGCAAGTCGCTTCATCAACAATTTTATCGTCACTAATTATATATTTTCATAACATTTTATGTTAGGAAGAAAAAATAATTTAAAATTTATTACTTACCATCAAGAATGTAACTAGGCCGTAATACTCAACCTCTGTCCTATTATTCTTTCTTGCATCAACCATGTTTTGTTGAGCTTGAACAATCAAAAAATATATCCGCATTCGGCTATATCTTTCACGCTATTCCTTCAAACACGCTTCCAACACGCTTCGACAAATGAGCTTTTATCGCATCCTCCCAATGTATTTGCACAGCATTAAAATGTTCATTCCGAACATGAAATTGTGTTTGTTGTTTTTGTTATCTCCTTCGATATGGCATTTGTTGTCAAACTGCTAGTGTTTGAATTGATCTTTCCATTCTTCAACAAATTTATCATTGTATTGTCTTTGGCCTTCATCTTTTCTAGCGCCCTTGATCCATTTGGTAGTCCGAGAACTTCATGCACGCTTTGTGGAGATATTTTAAATTCCAAGAAGTCTAAGGTTCATTGATTCGTATCGAGGTCGCCTACCACAAAGAAGGCAAGCGCTTTGTATTTCATTTATTGGGAATTCTATCAAGTCTCCAAAACCCTGTGTTATAACTTTTTTCTTTCTACACTTAACCCATCGCGATTGCCCAAAAAGTGGCTTAACCATGCCCTTCCCTGAGTATCATGTGTACACCTTTCGCTTTCCTTTTGACTCTTTCGATCATCTTCCATTTCACCAATTTTTCTTTTCTTTTTTATCGATCAAAAGCGACATCTTTTTTGATTTTTTGATTTGCCAATGTTCCTTTTCAATTTTGCATCCCGAGTAAAATAAATTTTTTGTCATTTATCACTTGTGATATAGCATTCACGTAACTACAGAAAACACTTTTGATATACCGCCTGGCGCCTGATGCTTTTTTCAGTTTCCTTTTTCTAACCTTCTTCTATTCTAACCTTGATAAAAAGCTTTTCTTCATCCTAATCTTGCTAATTTTTTCTTCCTGGTTTCATCTCAGATAATAGCTTAATCCAGTATACATTGTTTGAAATTTCACTAGTATGAATCTACATATTAACCAAATTTGGGTACATCGCTGCTTTTTCTACATGTTAACAACCAAATCACCTTGATTTATAATGAGCCCAAAAAAAGTTTCAACGATCCCAAAACAAATCATATTTATGTCCCTTAGTTTACAAGTTCACTCAAACTAGTTACAACTTCAAAATGTATAAACTAAGTTCTTTTCACTATTCATTTTGAATGAAGTTGTAGTTTTAAAACGCAGTTGAAGCTTCAATCAAACTACAATGTGCCTCAATTTATAAATATCCCAAAACTACGACGATCTTAGTTTCTACAGCTGTAAACATCTAACAATCAATGACATGAGTTGTCGCTATTGGAACTTCTAATTCAATAGCATAAAATTTTGTCTTCAACATATTTTTTTAAATCACAGAAGATAAACTGGTATATTACACATATCTTGAACAATCATTTCATTTTTTTTTACAACTCTTTTATTAACAATAAGCCTCCTTTATTTCTCCATCCAAAAATCACTTCTATTCTTATAAGGGACGAATGTGGTCATGGTTTCGAGTGAAAGATGAGATGTTAAGAAGATATGATGATGATGAAAAACAATGAATGTCGAGATGCAGATGCACCCATTCAATAAAGAGAGATACGATGCATCACTAATATGCACCAAGGTTGATCACATCCCCTATAATAAGAAACAAGAGCACGGATCGATGAACGCCATTTAATCATTGTACAAGATGAGATACGCCAACAATGGAGTAGATGCATATCGCTACCATGTTTACATGCATGGATTTAAGGATATTATTACTTGCATCTCATATATTGCATCGCTAATGTCCGGAATATGATGAACATAATTAGATGCATGATGCATCCATGCATTAGTTTCATGTCCAGGTTTTGATGTATTAATAAGACTAGGGGTACCTGACAACGCGCATGTGAAGTACCGATAACTATTTTGTGACGAAAGAAATATTTTTATTTTAAACTTCCATATTATAAAGTAAGTGTTAGGATCAAATAAGCAAGAAACTTATAACGTAAGAATAAGTGATATTGACCAATCATTTTGATAAGGTCTTTAAGGGTATTATTGTCATCTAACATAAGTAGCTTTTAATATAGTGGCTTCTAAAATATAGGTGCTTTATTTAGGCGTTAATGATAAAAAATATATCATACACTTTCCTCTTCGCAGTAATTAACAAAATTTTGCTTTTGTATTATACTTTCAAATTCATCCCTTAAGTAGATTTTGCAAAAAGTTTGGACATTTTTCCTCTACCCAATAAAGAAAGAAACTTCAAATATGATACTTTTTTTTTATCATTTGCTCTAGTTTTTATTATGTTAAATTTTGGATATGTATTAAGATAATTTATTTAATGATTTATAATTTTGTTAAATACTAGAAGAAAACGAGAAGAGGGAATTCAATGTTTATCTTAATGATAATTACTGGGATGGACCATTTTCTCCTTCAAATATCATAACAACGCTAAAAACCGCATCACCGCTTACCGTTTTCTCAAACTACACGATTAGAATGACTAGAACCTCTAATTCAACCCTCTTGCCTATCATGAATGCGATAGAGGTTTACATCCAAAAGGATTTCAAGCTACAACAAACAGATGACCAAGATGGTAACTGATGATGTGTATGCAAAATCCTGATTATCAAAAGTTGTAATAAATGTTATTATCAAATGTGATCTTACTCTACATTTTCAACACCCTTTAATCTCTATTCCAAGTGTTTTCTTCACTTTATGTTTACTGATCTCACGTTATAATGGAAAAGTTGACATTTTCATATATACTTGATTCTTTACTTTAATTAGCATAGACTTAATATCGACTATACAAGTGCAAATTACCTACATCACTTACCGTATTTCTGGAAAATGAAATAATGATTACAAGACAAAGTATAGCAGCCTTAATTAATCTAACTTAGTATTGTTTCTTTCCTCACATGTACACAATTAATACTATAAGCATTTTGTTAATACTTTGCAATGAATTCCGTCACTAACTTCGTGTCTTCAAAATTTTGGATTAGAGTAAAGCTGGCGAGAGTGGGCCATCATGCATGACTACTACATCAAGTTTAACAGGTAAAGAGCACTTTGGTCTATTAATCTTTTTTATTTCTTTCACTTCAATGATTGTGTGGTACAACGTTTATCACATTGGTTGCTTCGTTACCTGATGTATTTCACGTGGATAACAATTATCTTGCAAACAACATTCGAAAAGAGATGCAGTTATTACACTTTTTTTTTTTCATTCTTTTGTGAAGCATCAACAACAAGCTGGAATTGAAGAAAGGATTTTAATGTCCTTTAACGATAACAATGGTTGTCGTGGACATGTTGGTTTTCGGTTTCACCATTTTCAGCGGTGCGGTGAATTACACAAGGTTACAGGGATTCATGTTCCGAAACCAAAGGTTAATGATAACAATGGTTGTCTGGTCATGTATTCTTTTGTGTGCAACTTTCATGACTCACAATTACATATATTTCATTATCTATACACATTTAGTTTACATTTCTTTTCTTTGTTAACGCATTCAATAAATAATATGTTATAATTTAACTTACTTATATTTTCCAACAGGACATGCAACTAAATCTAATTGCTAGATCTAATGCTTTACATTATACATTTTAAAATTTGCAGCCTCAAACCCTGGTAACTCCCCAAGCCACATGATACAGTAGGAACAATTTTATATCAAGGAGCTTTTGTTACAAAAATAGTTTAGAGTGTTGGAGAATATGGAAGTATCTTTCCATTGCTGAGGGTACGCATGTGGTAAACAACTTCAGATGATGCCTTGAACATTCCTTCATAGTTTATTATCAAATCAATCAACAAAAAATATTGTAGCAATATCTTGCTTTCAGTTCGTTGAAAGTCTTCCTTTGATTAATCAATATTGAACTCCCACTATATTTGTTTTTACGGATAATTTTATTTTACTTCTCTTATAAGATAACTTATTCTCCCTCTTCTTCTTTTTATTCTCCTCCTCCAATTGATTTTTTTCATTTTTAGCTTTATCATCCAACTTGGTTACAATTAAACACCACAAACAGTTCTCCATATTAATCTGAAAGCAAAACGGTACAAATTAATTTGCCGCCGGACACGGCCGCCACGCCGCCTACCGATCTTTGACGGAATTTTCTTTTTCCCAAGAAGTTTCAACTTTCTTGTTTTTCTCGCTATTGTTCCTCTTTTTTTCGCTTTGGGATCAGCCTCATTTCATCAGAGACTCTTGACCATTACGCTTTCGCCGATAACGCCATGCCGCTTCCTCGCCGCCACGATTCGCCTAATTTTTCCGGCAAGCATTTTCTTCATCCTTTATTCACCTTTTATGCCACCTTGTTCCCAGCATTTGTTAGTGTACCGGCCGTTGGTCGCCCTTCAGTGGTGTTTCCGCTTCGGGAGTGCCCTCTTTGCCTTTTGTGTGTGGTATATTATTTGCCTCAGTGTAGGTTTGTTCCTTTGGCCCGTTGTTGCTTGTTGTAGGATAGGACTTGGCTCAGCGATGACACCGAGTCATCGCGTCTTGGCCGAAGATGGGCGATGTAGGCTGGCAGTGGGGTGATGCGGGTTCGTGGGTGATGGGGTAAAAGGTAGTTCGGCATGGGTTAGGCTGGGCGAAGGGTGTAGATGGGGTAGGCGGGTTAGGGGAAAGAAAGCGTGGTTGCTTGGCGGTGGGAGGTCGTGAAGCGCCGGGTAGGAGTTTTAGGGCGAGTCCCCCAGGATTAGTGGGTAGTGGAATGTTGGGTCCTCATTCAGAAAGCTCTTTGAGTCAAGGTTGAGCCATGCATAAGGTTGACATTGCGTTTCGAGAGACTAAATCGGGCGGTTCCGATCGAGTGAGGTTAATCTGTTTCAAGCTTTGTACTCTGCTCTAAATCGCCAAGAACGGAGTGGAGTTATTTTGACAAATGGCTCAAGGATAATGTTGTGCAAGTGATCCGAGGAGCGATAGATCATGGCGATTACGCTGGTCATAGATGAGAGACCGTTAACGAATTAGTGCATGCCACCACAAAGTGGTCGGATGAAGTTGAGAAAAGAACTGGACTCCTCGACGAGCTTATTAGTGGAGTGCCCTTTGACCAACGCTTGTTTATAGGTGGTGACTTGAATGGCCACGTGAGAGCGGCCTTGGATGGCGCAGGGGTTCATGGTGGTTTTGGCTTTGGAGTTAGGGAATGAGGAAGGCCTACGATTTTAGAGTTTGCTTTGGCTCACGATTTGGTAGTTGTAAACTCTTTCTTCAAGAGAGGTTCACTTGATTACCTTCCGTGAGTGGGTCACAATACCCGTGATCGATCATTCGCAGGAAGAGGTCTTGGGAGCAGTAGGGTTTTCCCAGCGAGGCATGCTCATCTCAACATTGATTGTTAGCTTTTGATTCACTTTTTCGTGAGGCAACATCCTAGAGAGGCTCTGTGTTGGCGAAGATCCTTTGGGAATTTGAACTGGGATGGCAGAGTCTTTTAGAATGAAAGTATTCGTGGACTCTTCACCTGGACGAGGACTGAATGCTAGAGATGCGACTGCTGGACTTTTCTCACGCAAGATCATTAAAGACGCCACAAAAGAAAGGTTCTGCAGGGTTGGCCGACAACATTAACAACCACCAACGTGGAATCTTGGTGGTTTAGTGAGGAAGTGCAATCTAAAGTTGCCGAGAAACAATCTAGGTTCGAGAGCTTCTTCTGTAAAGAGAGTCACCAAGCCGGTTACCGCAGAGAGGTAGTAGCAAAAAAGCGGAGGCGAAGGTTAGCAGAAGCTCAAAGTAAGGATAAGGCACGAAGATTTGTACAAGAAATTGACTCCGGAGCAAACGATATTTTCGTGATTGCTAAAGCCCGAGTAAGGAGGAGGGATTTAGGAAACATCGATATATCAAAGATGTTGCGCTGACCATTATGCACGAAGAAGATATTAGAAAGATGGGAGAGTATTTCTACCCTTTCAACGGAGGAAGCAATCAAGGAAGCTGGGATGGGGAGCCCTACCCAACGCCCCAATGCTACTATTCGAGGATTAGTCATCAAGAAGTAAAGGTTGCTCTACGTAAGATGGGAGGAAACAAAGTCAGGCCTGGATCAAACTCGAAGAAGCTTGAGTGCGCCCGGGAAGGAAGGGGTAGATTGTCGACTTGCTCTTCAACAAGATCTTTTCCGGGCTAAGATGCCTAAGAGTGGAGACTTCAGGAAGTCATCCCATTTACAAGAACAAAGGGATGCAAGTGCAAAGAATTATAGGGAATCAAGTTCTTAGCCACACCATGAAGTCGGGAGAGAGTAATTTGTAGGCCGGTATGGAGACAGGTGTCCGAGAACCATTTGGCTTTATGCCGAAGGTCTTCGATTGAGGCTATACACCTTCTCTAAGCCTCATGGAGAAGTATAGTAGAGACAAAAGGATCTCGATTTCGCCCCTGACCCTTGAAAGGCGATGATAGTGTCCCGTAGGGTTTATATGAGTACTCTTTATTCGCAAGGATCACCAGGAGATACGTGAGACTCATAAGGATATGTACGGAGGGCTAGGACGCCAGTACGGCCTACAGGGGGACCTCGAAGTTTTTCCCTCGAAAGTCGCTACACCGTGGATATGCTTTAAGCCCATTCCTTTCGCCCGATTCTAGATTACCTTTCGCGGGATACAAGAGGACATCCCGTGGAGCATGATATTTTCCTCGACGCATTGTGTTGGTAAAAGCGTAATCAAGGGTTAAACCCGTGTCGGAGATATGGAGGAAGGCCCGGGCAGCACCTGGACTTCGGGCGAGCAAGAAGACCAATACCGATGTGATTTTAGTAGGAACGAGGCCGGGCAACACGAGGATATTAGATTCGGAGACCGATCCGCCTCCCAAAGAGTCCAGATATCCGGGATCGATGATTCACAAATCGTGAGGATAGATGAGGATGTAACCCACCGGATCGAGCCGGTTGGGCAAAATGGAGGGCGGCCAAAGGCCCTGATAAGAACGCCCCTTAAAGTTAAAGGGAAATTTTATAGATGGCGATTAGACGGCTATCTGTAATGTCCGAAAGTGTTGGCCCATCTCCAAGGCCCGTGATAACAGGTGGAAGTGGCGTAATCGAGGATGCTAAGATGGACTTGTGGAAAATCTTTGCTCGACATGATCCCAACGGAGTTTTCGTAACTAAACTTGAAGTCGGAAATATTATTTCAAGATGAGTAAGGTAGGTTGGTGGTTCGCCATGTTAGAGAGGTCTCCAATCGCCGGCTGGTGGTGGGTAGGGCGCTGTAGTGAGAGGAGTGAGAAGGCGGCGCATACAAACTCGTGTGGAGGAAAGACTTAAGATGGATATGCGTCTGAGCTTCACTTGTCTGAGGACATGACCTCGATAGGAAAGGGTGGGAGAGATAGGATCGTGATCCGCTGGCCAGCTGGGGCTTCGGGTTTTGGTAGTTTGGGTGGTTAGGCTTTAGGCTTTCGTGTTTTTGCTTTTGCCTTTGCCGTCCAGTTCCTTACTGGAGGCGCCCTTTGTGCGTTGTCGCCGGCTTTATCTGCTTGGCGTTAAGTGCTTTTCTTTGTTGCTTATTCCCTGGTTCTTGTTTCTTTATCTACCGGCTTGCCTTGTTTTTGCTCTCGCTTTATGCATGTGCTCGATGTTTAGTTTTCTCGCTTTAGGTCCGCTTGCTTTATTTGCGCTCTATCTTTCGCCTTGCTCCTTGTTTTTTATCTGATGTGCATGTGCTTGTTCACCGTCATTTCTTCCTCGCTTTTCACTCACACACCTACACTTTGCCGGTCTCTGAAGCAGCCCCGCATTTGAGGGCCTCATAGATTCCCCTTGAGATTTTTACCTCCCCCATACCTCGCTTAGGCGGGATTGGGTATGTTGTTGTTGTTGTGTTATAAGATAACTTGTTAACTTTTATTTTGTCTTATCGGATTAACATTCAATAAAAAATTTAGTATGTTTATAGCTTATGTTTCGTTAACTTAAGTTTTTTAACGATATTCATAAGGCTTGCTCAAATCAAAATTTTCCTACCGTAAACTAATACCATAAAAATATAAAATTGAATCCCCATCCTTACAAATAATTTTCCGTTAACTAATACCATCAAAATCATAATTACAATTCATGACCACGTCCTTAAAAATAATTTTCCGTTAACTAACACCAACAAAATAAAGATTACAGTCACACCTCCCCATCTGCATGGGTTTCATTATCTAGTATATATATATAGTTAGGATCAAATAAGAAGAAAAATTAAAATGAGAATGATAAGAAGAAACTACAACCACACATTTCAGATGCAACTATTAAAATAGATGCATCTCCCCTTAAAAATCTCCCCTTATTTGAAAATGTGGCTACAAATTCTCCTCGATTTTAGTTTTTCTTCTTAATTGATCCTTCCCTATATATATATATATATATATATATATATATATATATATATATATATATATATATATATATACTATGGTAAACTGTCCATGGATCTTGATTTATCATATTTTATTTTTAGGATTTAGTAGAACAAATATATACTAAAAAGTAATTAAAAGTTGAATGAAACGGTTAAGATCTATAATTTATGTTACCATAATCTATAAAACTGCTAAAAGGTAAGTACTTTGATTTGTGGTTTTATTTTTAGGATTTAGTTGAACAAATATATACTAAAAAGTTATTAACAGTTAAATTAAGTGGTTAAGAACTATAATTGATTTTACCATAATCCATAAAATGGCTAAAAGGAGGTAACAACTTTATAACATTTTGTTCTAAACAATATTAATCATGAACATCTTTTACATTTGATAATATTATTAGTATTTTGTTTTTGTTAATTATGTTTATTTAATTATTGTATATAGGTGCCGCAATTTTTTTACCAAATTTAGATGATGTTGATGAATTTGAAATATCTGTGAATGGATTTATGGTGAGGTTTGATGTTCGCTAGATGAGAATATGTATGTATTTTGGGTGACAAGTGGAGTTTTGTTGATACCCTTTGTTTGTTAAGTGGTGATGTTTGTGTTTACCGAATAGTAAAAAGTTGTGTTTATATGCTTTTGATAATGAGGTAATCCTTACAGGTTTTGCTTAAAGGTGCGTAAACAAATATGTGGCGTCCCACGCTAACAACTAATGACAAATCTTTTGATATATGAATCCTAAGCAAATTTTCATCAAAAATACCTTGTCAAGAAGCAAGTTTTCAACGGACGCTGATAGCACCATCCATTGAATGAACCGATCTTTGGATGAGTTAAGCAATTATCAAAACATAGGTAAGTTGTTACCCGCGCCCGCGATATAAGTATACGCGGCCGGTGGCCCGGAAAAAGGTAACAATTAATAGTAGCAATAATAACTATAAAAAACCCAACATACATTATTTGATTAAACGATAGGAATATACTAAAAAAATGTATCTAGAACAATCAAAGGCCCGACCTTGTCGAACAACCTCGGCGCTGGCATGCATATGCATAACTCGAAAACCCGCTCGGAATGCCTGGGTACTTACATCAATAATGTGAACCATCGAATTAGTATGTTGACATCAACCCCAAAACGACATGAATATACTAAAGAAAATGTATCTAAACAATCGGAAGGATCGACCGTGGTCGAACAACCCTTTGGCTTCTATAAGTCAAGACAAACCAATGGATTACAAAAAGCTACGCCGAGTTGGTCAAACTACATGATATGTTATTGTAAAGCAATGGGCATACCATATATGAGCAATTGAACATATACATTGCAATTCATGTGAAAAAAGGGTGGCTAACATTTACATACAAAAATTGGAAGTCAGATTTCTTTGGTACCTCGCATAATTCATAATCCCAAATTAGTTACTATTTAACTATTTACCATATACTAATTAAAGAAGAAAAAAAAGCACATAGAAATGGAAAAGTGCCCAATGAATAAATTATCATTGATAAATTACTAACATTGTAAAATATTACACCTCAAATAAAACATGTATACTTACTCAAATAGTTGGCAATAAGAGTAACAATGCCTTTAAACTTAATCTATCTTTAAATAATAATCGCTATGCATTTGACTCTAATATTAGGCTCGGCGCCCACATCATACACTTCCCGACTCCACGCCATTTTTAAGATAAACCATTATTGAAATATGATTTAGGAGCCACAAGACCATAAATAAGTAATCCTCTCTAATATCCATCGATACATATATATGATAAGGCAATAGGAATGTAGACGATCCGGAGATACTCTCTGAGTACTCATTTTCTCGACATTAAAAACTTTGAACATATTTTACTTCCAATAATAATAAGTTATAAACATCGCTTCTTGTACCACAAAGGAATTCTTAACTTATGGCAACATGAGAATGTGTTGCATTAATGCAAAGCTACAAAAGTGCAGAGTTATTAATTAATCAAATAAAATAATTACAAAGAAAATATAAGTTAAGGCTAAAATCGTTATTACTTGATTTGAAAAAGGCTACCGACGTATGCTACATGCGGATATTTCATATGTGTTTCCCACATAACCCATCACATAATCTCTTATATACAAAATACAGGATCCAAACGAACAGTCTAAGACTCTAAGTCTCACATCCGGATATACAACCACCGTTGATTCTCGCTATTTAGCGAACCACCACTTGTATAAATAGGACAATTGTACATCTATGGATCACCATGGTATCTAGAATTTCATTACTTATTTTGTGAACGCAACGGTTTTTTCCTGCAAATGGTTTGCATCTACTGTTACTTACGAAATCCATTAACGGATAAACAATTTCGGAAAAGTAATTTAACAAACATGCAATTTGTACACATAAAAATTGTTATAACATTTTAGTACAGACTTGACAAAAGATTTAGATTTCGTGCACTTACAAATATAAAATCACTACATGATCTTACTGCAATACAAAATATGGACTATCTATAATGAACTATCTATGGATTGTCATAGTCTCTATCTTCTCTGAGGTGACTCCTATATTGATTTTGCTGCAAAAAGTTCCAAAAATGTTGGAGGTGTCAGATTGAGAGGTATTTATTGAGTAAAATGGGTCAATTGGCCGAAACCGAATACTCTTCAAATGTTTTCTACTAAAACAAACTAACGTCAATTTAGGAATTCATATTTACTGGATTAACCATCTCACTACTCATGTATATAATATATCATGAGGGTGTTTGGATCGTTCTTTTTGGTTTGTGGCGATTTGAGTTACAAACATCATCTATCCCTATCAACCTCTTCTTGTATGAATGTACATATAGGTGGTTGCTATAGCGGAAAATATTTGATTACTAAAAGTGTGACCGGTGACGTAAAGGCGTTGGTATATCATTTTGCCGATCGTGAATAAAAATTGTCATTTGCACCAACCACATTCGCTTTACGTAGGCAAGGCTACCTGTTCGGAGTCATTTACTACCGTGACATGCCAATAAGGTTCATCAGCGTGTACCCACAATCATAACCGTTACTAAATACACAAATTAATATTAAAGCTCTGTTTTATTTCGTGTTCATGTACCAGGAAAGTAGCATCTACTGCAGCAGTAGTAAGAGCATCATCACATAAAACTGTTCGGTGATAGTCGGATGCCGCTTGTTGTAAATCGATATATGATGTCCAACCCTTTCGTGTCTAAACTTGTGGAAGCATTCTTTCTCTCCTTGAAAGGAAACTGCGGTTTCAAAAAGATATTAGTGACTTTATCTACTCAATAGGCCGCAATGTATTCAAAGAAGGTCCATTGAAAGAAGAGTACCGTTTTGCCTAAAAATAAGCAAAAGCAACAAAAAAGCAATCCTGTGTCGATTGCATGGGCTATAATGTCTCGCATCCGGATTAGGTGAAAGTGCAACCATATCTATCTAGAACACGTTGTTAATCTCTTCTGCACAAAAAAAAATCTAAATTCACATAAGATAATTTTAGGATTTCTTATCATTGTTGTACATATTCTTACTTTTCTCACCATTAGAGTCAATTTATGTATAGTTATGATTTTGTAATGATTGTATGGATTCTTGTATTGATTCTTATTACTCAAAGATTTTCCCACTTAAACTGATTAATAGCACATCCAGTAGCACACTACAAACGACAAAGCAATTCAATAAATGTAAAGAAAATTTTCCAAAATATACGTTAATGACACGTAAAACCTTCATCTATTTACATATATGGTTTATATTTTATATTATTCCAAGTGTATAACGTGTAGTTTTAAATGTATATGACTTAATATCAAACTTAGGTTAAAAATTCAAATTAGTGTAAAAATGTGAAACCATAATTTAGGGTTTTACACCATCTACGTCATTACCTTCCTCGATATAATGAATGATCGCCTATAGTTAACCAAATATCGTACCTTGATTGCAAAAACATGAAATAGTTTTCTTAATAAAGAAAAATACCGAATCCCAATCCTACAAAATAGATATAGATAGATCAATAAGAGTAAAGAAGTCAGAATTTCAAAATGTCTTCTGAGTATTATGAGAATAAGTGCTATGAGCATGGACAATCATTCATAGAGCCATCATCAAAGATTTGTGCATAGCTATAGCCTTTAATGCAGAGAAACTCGGAAATTATAAGATGAAGTGAAGCACGGGTAACAGCTTTGATGAATAAAAAAAAATTGATTGAGAAATATGGTTTGGTTTATATTAATACCTGCATATTCCAATAATTTACTTATAATAACCATAATATATTTATTTAAAAACATATCTTTAAAATATTTAATAATAATTTAGAATCTTTTTACATGTTTTAATAAAATGAACCCATAATCAGTGTTGCAACAACTTTGAACATGAAGTGTAGTCTTTCTTTATATTTATAATTAGCATAATTTGTTAATATAAACTAACTATTATAGTTAAGAAAACAATATATAAAATAACAAACATTAGCAATATACTTTAACGTTCCGTTACGACCCATAGATATATTATATAAACCAATCATGCCCATTAATAAGTAAAATGGGTAAAAAAATCCTGCACAACTTGTTTGTAAAGGGGATTTAATCTAAAGTCACCATGTGTATACCATTAAAGCATAAATGAAGTTTTTCGTTTCAACTTCTTAATGAAAAAATCATAGTGATAGCAAAGTATGCTATTCCTGATCTACCTATGGATATTTTACTATAGCGTAACCCAAATAATGACCATTTCAAGCAAAAACTACAGTGCCCTGCTCTACTCAACTTACTCAAAAAATAATGATGTAAACACAAGAGGATATCAAAATATAATTACTCAAGCTCAACTCAACTTAAACTGTGCCGATTTAGATTGTTTTACAAGAGGATATGAAGTAAATCACATATTTTCTTGCCCCATGCCCGCCTACACATGTTGTGTATGCACTAATTCCACAACAATCAACAAATTGTTGCATAACATCATCATAATGGTCAACATTGGCTGCATATATGTTCTACAATTTCATATCAAACATTTACTAAATTACCAGTGGATACACTACACACCTACTAAATTGGATCATTCATAGATGACTCATATACGACTTCAAAGTAACACAACATAGAGATTGGTCAAAAATGACCAAATGTAACACCGTAGAAAGGCACCGCCAAATAGGATTCTCGTTACGGTGATTCTCAAAAATCAAGTGAACCTATTGATGGAGGTAGTCCGGACACGCTTCTACCGCATTTCCAGTTCTTTCACTTGAGTTTTGTTGAACGCTTCCAACTCTTGCTTACCGAGTTCTCAACATCCTCGAGAAAGTATCTTGATATACCGCATAATCGTTTACAAATGCCCTACAGATGATCAACCACTAATAAGCATGTGTTTGATTATCGGTCATATAACTCAATAGGATCAAAATCCTTATCAATGTAATAAAGAATTATGAAGAATTATAATAGTTACGAATAAAAAGGGTTTGATAGCCATTTGTAAGTTTATTACCATTTGAGACATTAGAAGAAGATTTTGTGGGAATTCTTCACATTTTGATATATAAAAAAGAAAGGATACTTCCACAGTTCCACTAATCAAAACTTTTTAAAAATATGCATAAAAAGATAGCAATATCGAATACCGCTTTTAAAGGTTTTTGGCTATAATATTGACTCAAGCGGGACAAAGAACAATCTTCTGAAGAATCAAAAGTACAAAAATAATACAATGACTATAGCGGGACAGATTCTACACAAATTTTAGTACTATGCATATGGGAAACTATATATAAAGTTACTTACTCCCAGGGTCCGTCTCCAAGGAGAAGAACATCATTCTCTCCTGTCAATCGAATACAAGCTGCCACCGATCTTTGAGGGTCTTCAAGTAACCCCTCAATATTAAACATCTGACCCAGTTATTCTTTCAACTCGACGATAGTTGTTGAACCGAAAGGACGTCTAGCGATCTCCCTACCAACCTGATTTTAAACCTCGCACATACACACCCGAAACATTTATTCTTGAAAAAACCTTTCAACGATATATAAAAAAGGAAAATCATCAATACAAGCCATATTAGAAATGATTTCACCAAAATGACAAAAAAAAGTGTTTAAAGAGGTATCAAATCCAAAAAAAATAGCCAAAGGTTGCATAATGAAAACTAATCGCAAAGAAAAAAGTTCCAAAACCTTATTCCACAAAAGGAGAGTAGTTTATCGCTAGAATGGACGAGACTATAGGTCTTCTTTGATAACACGTAATTTAGGTTGCTTTAGCCTATTGCATATTTTATTTGCTAGATTATTCAATTAGTCTTTTACCCATTTTCTTGTTACAGATCCAATAATGGTTTTCGCTATTTGCATACTCCGTGTAATTTACATCATCCCTAAGCCATAACTACTTAACGAGTAAATGCGATAGGTTTCCCCATGTTTGAAGCAATCAACACTTAGGTAATAGGGCTTAGATTACATTCCTTGTGATCTAGGTAGCACGGACACGCCTAAAAACTCAAGTAGTTCTAGTTATTCCTGACAAGAAGCTTAAATAA
Organism: Chrysanthemum makinoi; assembly: GCA_910596185.1. NCBI lineage: Eukaryota > Viridiplantae > Streptophyta > Magnoliopsida > Asterales > Asteraceae > Chrysanthemum > Chrysanthemum makinoi. The sequence continues at coordinate 313,016,316 of OU343221.1, forward strand.
TTCTAATCCTAATATAGTTTGTCGCCAAATCATTTTTGTGTATAAAGAAGGCCAGTAATTTATCTAATAAGCTTCTACATTCTTAATGAATAAACGATGGGAATATACAGATTACAAAGAAAAGTAATATGTATTGAATATAGAGTCTAATATAGACTATAATCAGCTATAACGGCCGAAAAATATGATTCCAACCTGAACCGAGAAGAATGCCGCATGGCCGCTTGTGAAAGGAGTGTCGTTTCAATCGCAGGGAAATCGCCTCAACCTCGCTGAACACGCACCAAGAGACCATGGCCCCTAGCGGCAGTACCATCACTTCTTCATGCAAACCATGGAAAATCTCGTCGCAAACCTTCATAAATTGGAGGCAAGTTTTTCGTCAAAACAATATCATATGACAATGCATCATAATAAATTATGAAGTATCAACATACTTTAACTATCAAACGGGTACATTTTATAACATATATATTTCATATACTTATTAAGTATCCTATAAAATTGCACTTACTGTTGAATAGGTATTCCTTTAGGGTTCCTTGATGCATAAACTCGTAAACAATAAGTACCAAATCTTCTTCCACGCAATAGCCTAAGATCTTTACAACATTGGGATCATTAATTTCCTCCAAAATTTTCATATTTAGTCTGATCCACAATCGTTGAATAGCTCATTTTGCTCCCTAACTGATCTTATATAGTCAACTAAAATACCTTGGGGGCCTCTATTCAAGGAAGTCTTGGACTTAAAGCAATGAAGGTATGAAGAGATCAAGTATGTCAGCCAATCCTTTTTAGAAGGCACTGAGGCACCCATTACTCGCAATCGCGGACAAATAATATAAACAATGAAACATAACATGTGAACGATATATTGTTATCGAGTGCATACTCCGGTCCATTTCAACAGCTTTCTCAGATCCAAAAGTCAAGAACTTCATCAATGGCCTCGTCTATGCATACAACATCAGCCTATCTTAGTTGGCGAGGTATGTAATCATTAATTAACATATTGTCATCAAAGTCATATGCAATTCACATTCGACTAAAGAAAGCTTAAATTCCTCAACAGTTATCAGTAGTGTTTGGTCTTGCCGAGTTCAAGCACAGCTTACCATCAGATGGTGTTTGGCATTGCATAAAAAAGTGCCATTCGGTACATGAAAATTGATTATGATTATCAATACTGTGATAAAATGTGGTAGTTGTTGTTAACATCCTAACAATAACAAAGAACTATTCATGTGCATCTTAGTTAAATTATCTCATGTTAACAACAATTTATCAAATCCAATTTTGAAATAACAATTTATGCTAGTAAGTTTCAAAGCTAACCCGACGCTTTAAACAAACAAATTGAGAAACTTATCCACTAAAATAACCTCAAAAATATCCTTCTTGCTTGTAAACTTCAACCAAAAAAGGAAATGACAGACAAATGTTGTTCTCTACACACACCAAGAGGTAACGCTAGAGGCATATATTTACCTTATTTACTTATAAATTAGTCCATTGTATAGCACTTTAGCAGTTCAAATAAGTGTATTTTAGTGTATATGAAGTGGTAAATTAAAAAAAGAGGTAATAAACCTTATTAGAGGATTCAAAATATGAAAACCGTAAGAGGTCATCAACGACTCAGGTGGTGAATTGTATCCAGATATTTGGCCGGTCGATCTCACAGAACAACCCGTGGGCACAACCGCCACATTCTTAGTGCACGAGTGGTGGCTCATGTTGGTTATTTTCGACTCTTGGGTGGATCTCGAACTAAGAACCACACGGATCCCGCTGGCTAAGATGGTGCTTGGCAGCAAGGCTACCAATGAATGATTGGTGTGATCTCTCAAGAAATTTCAAAGAACGAAACAAATCAAGTATCGTGATGCACCTTACCCTACGAAATGCAAACCTTGGCTCAGCTATCGGATTATGTTCAGGACCAGCTTAGACATACGTAATCCAGCCCCATTGATATAGTCTGCAAGAAAAAAGAAATTAGTAAATGTAACTCCATGATAATTGAAAAGGAATGACAAAAGCATAAAGATTAGTATTTTAGTTAAGAAATATTGATACATTTTACTTGAACTTGAACTTGAAGTGACTTCAAATACTCGATTGCCTCGTCAAGCATTGATGCTTTATCCACCTTGTCATAAAAAAAACAAAGATGCCAGTTTGGAAATATAGAGAGTTATGTACAAAAGATTCCACTAATCTTCAAATTGAAAGGGATTCGTAAATGGAGATTACATCGTTTTGTGTACCTTATTGCAATTTTGAAGGAGTTCTTGTAGGCACGATCTTTTCATTTATCATATTCCTTCGCCTCTGTTTCAACATTTAAAAACCACCAATTAGTATGAATATTAGAGTTAAATTAATACAAACAACCACTACAACAGGCTTCATGAATCTTATAATTGTTGGGCTTGAGTAGAGGTGGTAAACCCATCCCATTTACTCATGAAGATGTGAGTGGTTTTTCTTGATGCGAAATGGGTCAAACAGATTGACGTTATCCAAAGTCCTTTATTTAAAGTAATACAGATACCTAAATTACTATTATAATAGTATCTTTACGATATTACAATTAACGTGTTGATTATAAAACATATTAATCAAATGCTAAACGACGCCCCGCACGCCTTTCTTATCAACCCATCTTGACCCATGTTAGAAATGACCCATTTGAATCCAAACCCCTTTGATATGTTACGAACCATGCCAACCCGCCCATGTTTCCACCTCTAGGTTCAATGTGTCTCATACCATCCAAAAGAGCCAAAGTGCAAATAATCTTTATCATAAATAGATGAATTTGCTCACCGTGATCGACAAATTATGAACTCGCTGACCCGACTTCTTTTGAAACTTGTACCTCCACGAGATGCGCTTGTTGTTTTAGTGCCCAACGACTCTTCATCAACATCCTAATCAAAACATTACTTGCACTTAGTACATTAAAAAATAACACAACATTAAAGAAACAAATGAGTATATACATACTTGGCTTTGGCACTTAAACTCCTATGTATCACGAGATTGCTTATAATTCTTGGAAAAGTTATTAAAAGCTCTTTCAAGACTATTCCCGAGCAAACAAGAAATAGCAACAATAGAAAAAAGGGATTATATAGCAAAAATAATCCATTAGTGTTTGAATTATCAATCCAAATAGCCAATAGTAAACTTAATAATCCATTATTTTCAAATTGTTAGATAATTAACATGAGCTTATAAACAAAAAGTGAGCAAAGTAAGCTTAATCCAAACACCTCCTCGAAAGTGATTATCCGATTATAGTCTTTTAAGTTTGAGATAATCAGTTTCAAAATAATGTCGATTGCTTTTATATACATTTTATTAAGCAAAAAACGGCTAGAAGAACAAAAATGCATACCTCGTTCCTTTGAAGTCTTGCTTCATGAATCGCGTTCTAACCTCAAAATAGCTTAACACAAAACAATGTTATCACATTTACTTATACATGATATCAAACACTTAAAAGTGCACTTCATCAAATAAACTTTCTTATAGTGCCACCCATTCTCTACTTTGCTAGGAAAACCGAAAGTTTTATCATTCTAAATGAGACGTAACTGCACGAGCTAATGGTTCATTGTAAAAGAGAACAAACATGCAATTACCACTTAAGAAACCAAAAGATGGAGCAACTCCACAATTGACTTGATTTAGCAATTAGCATACTTATTACTTGTCTGTCACTCATGAGGCATATACAATTCTACCACACTTCGAGAATGGAAACTATAAATAGTTGAGGCAGGCATATCGAAACTAAGTGTCATTGTTTTAAATACTATGAACCATCAATTGATTTACCCGAATATTTTCCAAAAAAATTTGTAAAATTGACAAAAATCTTAGTCTTAGAATGTTTCATCAAAGTCACGATCAATTGATCAAACCGAAAATCCTACATTAACCGTAGTGGACTAATTAAAAGTAATCATATGGGGCAAACATTATCAGATAGTTACCAATTTAGTAACTTGTAACTGGTTTTATTAAACTAAATCTCAAACCAACCATCACCTACTTAAATAAACACGCAATATATCAACAACTTAAGCAACAATAATTCTAATAGTCTCAGGTAGATCGCTTGTATACATTACCTGATCAAACTATCCAAGTATATATTACCAGTGCAATTTGGATGTGTGTTTTCTAAGGGGTGTTTGGGTAACCTTATTTTATCAAAGAACGTGTTTTTGGAATTCGACATCTATATTGATTATTTTGTGTAGAGGAGATGAAAGATGATATTAGGGTTTGGAGTAAAAATATGTAGTATGAATGAACCGTGATTTCTTTTTACGTGAGGGTTTATTAAAAATTATTTGTGTTCTTTAATTACATACCTTTATCAATAATAAGTTGCAAAATAAATCACAAGTAATGTGTTGGTGCAGTGGTAAAAATATATGGTAGCCTTACTCATACCCATGTTCAATCCGTTAATTGGTTTTGAGAAAATACATCCGAATTCTTCAATGAATTTATAAAATCGAATTTTATATGACACTAAGAATGACATGGAAATATACATGGCATTATGGGATGCCAAGTGGCATTTTATGCATGCCTCCTCTATATATATATAATATATATATATATATATATATATATATATATATATATATATATATATATATATATATATATATATATATATATATATATATATATATATATATATATATATACTAGTGTCAAAACTCGTCCGATGGACGGGTATGACTTGTGGTTTTTTATTTTATGATTTAGTGGATCAAATATATACTAAAAAGTAATTAAAAGTTACAGTGAAAGAGTAATAATTGATGTTACCATAATCCATAAAACGGCTATAAGCAGGTAAGTACTTAGATTTTTGGTTTTTATTTTTAGGATTTAGTAGAACAATTATATTCTAAAAAGTAATTAAAAGTTTAATGAAACGGTTAAGATCTATAATTGATGTTACCATCATCCATAAAATGGCTAAAAGCAGGTAAATACTTTGATTTGTGGTTTTTATTTTTAGGATTTAGTAGAACAAATATATATTAAAAACTTATTAAAAGTTAAATTAAATGGTTAAAAACTATAATTGATGTTAACACTCGTTTTTATAGGCAACTGAAGTTGGTCACATGTGTTGACATAAATGGATTAAAGTGCATTTATTGTATCTTGATATGTGATGTACCAATTTTGATCAAGGAAAAGAAATGTGTCTGTAATGTACCAAATTGGATTACATTCGTCACTCTTATAATCCTGAGATAAACATCATTCTTTTTCCTCTTCGCTTTGAGTAATGTAATTATTTTTTAACCCTTGACCCCAAATCAAAGCTCAACTATTGCTCTTCAAACTTCAAAGAAACAATATATAAACATACTCGTAAAAACTTCATGGTTAAAAATCAATCAATCAGATATCAAGAAGATGATTTGGAACATTTACCTGAGATATTTATAGCCGTCTCTTCACTGCCTCTCATGTAAGTAGGATCGCTATACTTGTGGATTCGGCAGTCGAAGTTACCCGAGTGAGAGAAAGAACATAATGGTGCTGATAATGATTGAGTATAGTGTATGAATATACTTATACCCAAACGGAATCGAAACTTCCACTGTTAGAGCCAACATCCTATCCACCATACTCACCCATTTTACGCCTAATAATAATGATTACAACACCGCATTTAAAGTTCACCTATTTAGTGACCCGTTGGTAAGTTATAACCCATTACTAAGTTACTCATTTTCACAAAAATTAATGGTGGGTTAGGCGGATAAGATAATAGTTCAAGGTGTGTAACTTTTTTTATGATTAGGATTTATGACAAAGCGATGACAAATTCTAATTTTTCCATCAAACTCCTTTGCTTGTGCTATTGAAAACTAAAATAAAATTATTATACACAATTATAAACCTAATAGCAAATTCGCGAGCAAATACAAATTTCAAACACAAAAGTTGTATAAATATCTTTGAAATTTATAAGTTAACGAAAAATAAGATATAAACATACCATTTTTATAATGAATTAATTGACAACGAAAAATAAATGAACTTTAACAATTATGAAAAAATAAAAATATACAAAGCTCTTTGCAACAATATAGTATAGGATTTTTAAACTAAAATGCGAAATAAAGCTATCGGGCGCGCTATGCTACAACAAAAGTACTAATGGTCAAGCGATAATTAATTCTTCAAAAGGTAAAAATTAATCATCCTATACCATTTTCCTTTCCTTTTCCCATTCCTTTATTTGAACCAAGCACACTACATAATGAAATTGTGTATTGAAATTTTGTAATATGAATACATATTGTCATCAAGAACATGTAATAAATAGAGCCGAAACAACATTTTAGACGTAACTCGGTATTTTATTGCAAAAACTACTAAGATTTGCATATTAATTCATTCACTCTAGCTTGATTTCAGAAAAGAAGATTGCTAACTGATTAATATGATAGGGTTGATAAGCTAGCATCTTTATAGAAAAACTTATTTCATTAAGTACACCATATCAATTCAAATAGGAAAACCAAAAACATACAAAAGCATGAAGAGATAAACCGTTCTACAAAGATGATCATGTATGTAGAGTATGAAAGTATGATGATATTAGACCAACTAAGGATACATGCTTATGCTATAGGAGATACCACCTCAAGATTATATCATACATGATGCTTATGACTATTAGGAGCCCGATCCTTTGTGCGAGGAGCAGCTATTGTTCATTAGCCAAGCCGACACCGTCCCATTTCTATATCCCTCCCTCCTTCCTCATTCTTTTTGAAGCTTCTATATCTTGTCATGTTACCACCCTGCAACAAATCCAATTTTCAGAAAATACTTTTTAGTAGCATACCTTTTGTGAAGTTTGGAATGTTATATCAAATAATTCATCCTGACTCATCATTTTAAGTTAATCAACCCTGTAAATCAGAATAAGCGCAAGAAAAATCAAATAATTTGTCAAAAGACACTTACATGAATTTCACTCCCCAAAAGAAAAATTATAACCAACTGGAGTTTCCCAACCCATTTCATCTGTGCCTGGCTCTGCTACTACTCATCAAGTCGGAAACCTACATGGGACCACCATCCAAAAATAGAATGTACAAGTAATGATAGTATTGACAAGTTTTTGTAGAAATGGAGCTTTTTGGCCTGCCTAAAACCATGCATAAAGAGCATTATTCATCCTCGAATTAAACATTATCCATGAGTAGCTATTACGAACTGTTATTGGACTTACAGTTTTCAATTGCTCGAGTACAAAATCCACCAGTTGTTGGCTTGACATACAATCACTGTAAAATAAAGAAGAAATTTTAAGTATCTCTTGTCACATGATATACATGCATGTTCAGTTTAAATTTTAAAGCCATTTTACAGTAACATAAAGATCAAGTGAAAAAGGTCAGGTAAATACTAATAGCACCAGAATGATAAAC